>JARHVA010001646.1:1610000-1802500 GCA_037957365.1 Torreya grandis
GAATAATTTTAAAAGGTAGTATCAAGATCACTATTGGTATTGGTGATGTTGTGATTTTCTTCTTTTTATTTGCTAATTTTTTGTAGTAGTAAAAAAAATCTATGTAATAGAATATTGATATTACCCTACTAATTGATGAAACTGATAGTTTCTATGTTTTGTGTTCTTTATCTATATATCAATGATATTGACCTAAAAATCAATGGTATTGCTCTACTAATTGATGGGATTGCTTTGTGTAAATTTTGTGAAACCTAAAAAATCATCATTTCAACTTCCTTTTTCTAGTAATAGACCACAATTCAAACTCCAATCTATTTTCTATAGGTTTTTGTTGTTAAATAAGTGGTTATATAAAAAATAAACACATCTTACAAAATCATTTTATCTTGGTGCATAAAATGAACCAACATTTGAATTTGGTGTTCTTAAAAAACAATTTTATTTTAATTTCTTGAGTGTTTATGTTTTTTATTTGTTTGTGGGTGGCTTATCATATGTATGCTTTCCCCTTTATCAAAATAACATACATTACTATTTAATTTTTTTGAAGTGAAATTAGAGTATGCTCTCCTCTTGCCCACTTGTGGGATCTAGAGGATCATAAATAAAGAAAATTCCTTTTTTATTTTGGCTACATGAGGTGGATTTCATCACCATCCATGAGTCTGTAGGAATATAAATTGATCCCAACATACTTACGAACCTTGTAGTCTAACATGGGATATAAATTGAGGGTAATTATTGCTAGAGCATAACAAAATTCTTCATCAAGGGTTTTGTGAAAGTAATGGATTTATTCTTGATTCTAAACGATTAGACATCACCCTCAAAGCTAAAATTTATGTTAACACTTCATTTATATTTCAAAACTAAAGTAGTCATGAAGGGGATAGACCCTCCCATGAATTGCTTGTTATTTATTCTTCTTCTATATAATTTTGAGCCCCACACACTGTGAGGTATATCGGGGACTATCTAGAGAGCCTTGTTAAAATTTATATTAAGGATTTTTGGTTGAAAATGATTTTAGTGTGATGGAAACAAACCTCCCCCAAGATATCATGACATACCAATTGAAGTGAGGATTAAAATATTAACTTATTCTCAATTTCTATAAGGTCAATATATGGGCTATGATAGCATTACACATCATTATGATAGGGATTTTATTGTATGCGTGTCAATAATTTTTTATTGTCATATACTCATTTTGTGTGTTATACCTTACACCTCAAATAAGTTAATTTATCCCGAGTCCAAACTTTGTCATTACACATTTTCACAATGAGGTGTTACTCTACCCAATTTATAAGTCATATTTATCCCATCCTAGTATCATGATGCCCAATTAAAATGGTACCCTATCTGTATTTTACCATTATGTTGTGTATTTGAAAATAATCCAAATTAGGTCCCTTTTGACTTGAATTTAATTTGAAATCAATCATCCATATTAGGTCTATTTTGACCCCATTCCTATTTCGAGTCAACTATTCCAAAACAATCAAATTTTTATTAATCAACTCAACTCAAATATTTTAAATAAAATTTAATCAAGTCAAATAATGCCAAAAATTTCAAATCATTCATTTGAATCAAGTTAAATCTTCCAAATTTAAATCTAGACAAATCTTTCAAATTCAAATCAAGCCAACTCTTCCAAAGTTAAAAAAATTCAAGAGTTGAAGTCAATTCAAGTCAAAGTCAAATTTAAAATCAACTTAGTCAAATTCAAACCTTTTGAAAGTCAACTATAAGTCAAATTTGAATCAATGGTCAAAATAAGTCAATTTTTGAAAGTCAAATTGAATCCAATCAAGTCCAATTAGGTTAACTTTTACCAAGTCAAGTCTAATAAAGTCAAATCAAGTCAAAACCAAGTATAATAAAATCAAAACATCAAGTCATACATCAAGCTAGGTCTACTTTGACCAAAGTAAAATCAAGCCAACATCCAAGTTAAATTAGGTTCACTTTAACCCAATCCAATTCCTAAGTCCAATCCAAATATGAGATCAAACATTGAAACAAATTCAAATTAGGTTTATTTTGACCAATTCACATTAGTTCTCAATTAGTCCAAAATCTAAAAGTCAAGTCCAATCTATTTTAGCCAAGTCACATCAACCCTAACTCAATTGAACATCAATCATTCAAGTCACATCTTCTCTTTTCATTTAATCTCCTACACCTATCGATTGAGAATGACAAAGTTACATCATCCATAATTTCTCATATTTGAATGAAATCTAGCCATCATAATCTAATCTAAGCTTAATTGAACATTAAAGGAAATCAAACTCAAATTCAAATATTCAAATTAAATAGTTTAAATCAAATCAAATCAATCAACCCTATTTAGGGCAAATCAAATCAAATAGATCTACCCTATTTGGGGAAAATAAAATAAATCCACCTTGCTTGGGGAAAATCAAATCAATCCACCATGCTTGGGGAAAATTACATAATATCACATCAAATAAAGTCAAACATCAACCTTTCTTAGTTAAAATTTCATCTAGTCCTATGGAATTTAAAGTTGAACAAGATAGTTCTCGATTTGAATGTTACATGTTTAAAAACAAAGTTAATACCTTTTTATGGCTCTTAGAAATAGGTGCCCAACTACTTGCAAATTTTAATCTTAAAAAATCTAGGCTCCATCCTAAGTAGTAAATGTCAAACCTTTTCACAAAAACAAAAATCAAACATCCCATCTATGATCTACAAGCTTGATCATGATCATACTAGCAATCAAAAACATATTTTGGCACCCCATCAAATATCCTTTCAACCCTTGAGCCATAATAATCAAATCCATAATCCAGTACATACACATCCAAATAGGGTTTCAAACTTCTCAACAAACCATTAGAATAAATATTTTACCAATTATTCATGGAAAACATGATTATATATCTATGCACTAAGTATTTTACTCATAATGAACCAAACCCTAAGTGGTACTAAGAAGATGAATATTATGAGTATCACAAAATTCAAGGCCATTATCTTAATCGATGTGCTATATTCATAACTTATATCCAAGGTTTGATTAAATGTGGAGACATCAAATTAGAATCAAATTTGGCCATGTCTAAGGATCACCAAATATGGATATGTCAGTATTTATTCCAAGATCACAATCAGACTCATCCACTTCCAAGTCAAGATCAAGATAGTCAACCCATATTCAGTGTTTTTATCAAATCAGCCATCTTTGATGAGTCATCCTTTGACCATCCTCTAATATTTGATGAGCCTTAATTCAATGAGCCTCTTTTTGACTATTTACCAATATTTAACAAACTCTCCTTCAATGAGCCCATATTTGAAGAACCCATCATTGGCTAATAGTCTATATTTTAGTCATTACAAGACATCCCCCATTTTAGGGAATCCCTTGATCCCAAAGCCATCATTTCCAAGCAAAAATTAAAAATGTACTTATAAATAACATAATCCAATAATATTTCTTTATGGCTACATCTTAATCAGATTCCACATCAATATCATAATCAACATCACAGTGAGAATAAGAATCAATATTTGTATCCAAATCCAAATCATAATTAACATCACAACTAGGTTCCATATTAGAATTAACATCTGAATAAATATTTAAATCATCATCAATGTCAAAATCAAAACTAATATCTTATGATGTCAGATATATACTTCCAGTATATCCATTTGAATACATTAGAATCCTTCCACAATTATTGAGGAAGTTTCCTTCAGCATCAAATTTATCCTAATAACCTATATAAGGATCATGCAACATTTAATCCTTTCATTGATATTACCCATCATTTTCATATCAACCATCCTATTCCATATCTTAACATCCAATCTCCTACACTAGTAGATTGGGATAGATAGAATCACACATCATTATACTTCCTCTATAATAACATACCAGTTATAACACTTATGGGTCTCTAAAGCAACATTCAAAATCAATAATCTAAGTTCCCTAGTGAAACCTTGTTTGAGGTGTGATAGGACACTAAAAATAAAATTATTAGAAATCCTAAAGAAAAGTTCCATAGTGAAACCTTGTTTGAGGCACTAAGGAGAAATCAAAATCAAAATTAGAACAATTAAGAATAATCTATTAGTAAAAACCTCTTAGAGGTGCCAACAAATAAACAAATTAGATATTCATTTCTTGATGAAGACATCATTTAAGTCAATATCAAAATAACCAATGATCCCAAGATCATTCAGATTGTAACAACTCTTAGGCCTAAGGAATACAAAATTCTTGTGGACCTATTGAGATAATTTTAGAGGTATTTGACCCCCCAACATATAATTACATAACCTAATTAGAACATGAAAAATCAAGAATGATGTGTGTTATTATTAATACCAATTTCCCTTGGTCCTCCAATAATTATACATCCTTCATGATCATATCCTTCATACAAATCTAGTATCCCCCAATCAAATCAAATATTTTATCCAATTCTTATCCTAATTTACCCTCCCTAGTGATGCTATATTTCATAGATACTATGAATAAACCTTGTATGCAATTAGAAATGCATTGGATCCATAAATCAATCCTAGCTCAGAGAAGATAGATCCTACTTACACTTTCAATTGGGGATACATTAGATAATTAGGAACATGACCAATACAAATTTAATAGACCTAATTAGGGGATATATTATCATAATAAGATCACTAGGGAGGGTTATAAAGCCTCCAGGCAAGTAAAACTAAACAAGAACCCTAACTAAGTTCTATGTTTTCATATTCACTATACTAATAACAAATAAAGTAAAAGTCTAATCTAGTGCTCACACAAGCTTGTGGCACAAAGTGGTAGTTAGTAAACAAACAAAAGTAAACATGCATAATAGAATCCTAATTAAGCTATGTCTAGGTAAAACCCTAAAGCAATGGAGAAAAAAAGTAATATTATTCAAAATCCATTACTTATGCTACTTCTATCTACTAAAGAGAAGAGAGAAGTTAGAGATACTTACCTAGAAGATGAACCGGTCAAGAATTTATCTCTCCCTTGGACAAAGGTGTTTTCAAGAGGTTTTTGTGGTTTGTAAGGATCACTAAGAAAGGCCAAAGCATCCACAAATCATCCACAAGACTAGATTCTTCTCCAAATAGAAACTCTAAGATAAGACTCCTCAAGTAGAATGGTGGAAGAACAGATTGTAAAGAAGCACAAATGAATAATAACTATTGATGTATCTCTAATAATGGAAAATGGATGTATTTATATAGGTGGATCTAACCCTAAACCCTTACAAAAATTTTGGTAGATAGGGTCAACCCGATCAACCTAATATCATTATTGATAAAAACTCACTAGGTCACGAGCTAGGTTGGCCACGAGTCAACCTAGACCCTAAATAAGTTTTTCTAATAAGAGTACAAGGTCAACCTAGTTGACCTAGTCATGTAAGCTATCAAAAGAGGTTTTATGTTAGGAAAAGAGGTATTGAAGGTGGTAAAATATTGGAGGAGTGTGCAAAAGAGGAAACAAAGCTTAGGGGAATATTTTTAGGAGCTAGTTGGATTGGTAATAAGTGGAAATAAGGGACACCAATCCTAATAAACACTAATGGTATGCCCACCCTTTTCCCAGTGTACCCCTTAAGGCATGTACTCAGAGAGATTGAGACTCGATAGGTTCCTACAAGATAGAAAGCATCAATAATTGATAAATTTTGAAAATATTATGTGTATACACACCTTGCTTAAAGGTTTTGAGGAATAAGAATGATCAAAAACTTGAAAGCTTTGGTTGAAAGATAATTCATAAATAAGAACAACACAATTCAAATAATGCTATCTCTGAAAAGAGATGTTTTATTGATCAAAATTGCAGACCCAAACATATGCCTATCTCTAAAAAGAGATGTCTCATTTCCATTTCAGGTTACATATTAATTTATACATGTTTTTAAGGTGTGATGAGGATGTGGAAGGTCACCAATATTGATGGAGATTAAGTGGTTTTAATTTCATGATTTACAACAATACAAAATTCGAGGAATTACTATTTTTAGAAACTTACTATTTTTAGACTGCACTACTAAAATTAAAATTTGGGGCACTTCTATTGGGTTTTAGGGTGATAAAATTCATTGAGAAAATATCCATGCCATATCACTATGTTCACCTCATTATTATCTTTCCAACGGTTCAAACAGTGAGTCAATTAGAGCTACAGTGTAAAAGTTATGGCTCCCAGAAGTTCCATCATCAATTGGGGTAGACCCATCACCCGAATTGTCATCTGAATTGTTGCCCAGATCATTCCTCCCTCCTTGAGAAGAAATGGTTCCCAAATCATTCCTCCCTCCTTGAGAAGAAATGGTCCCCATTACATCAATATTTTCCATCAAGTGTGGTAGTTGTACTTCAATTTGATTCCTGATGCATACTTGGAAGGGATTGTGATTTATGGAACTATGCAAGGCATGATTGTTCACCATTTCTATCTGACCATCAATATATGGATGGAAGGCCATGAAATTCTTTAGCTCAGTATCTATTTGATTTTGTTGTTATGTTGTTTGTGTAGTTAAGGCTGTAACATCAGCCCTTTTGGATTCTTGTGGCTTGAACACCATGAGAACAAATTTATTGGAACTAATTAGAGAGACAGATGTAGAAGGTGGTACCTCTAGTACCCTGTAGCATCATGTTCCAAGAGTGAGAGTGATCCTTTGAGTTCTTGATTCATAGATTCCATGTTAATCATACATGAATGGCTGACCAAATAGTATATCACAAACATCTAAATTGACCACATCACATAAGACCTCATCTTGGAAAGGTTTTATTGCATATGAGAGAAGACATTGGTGGGTGACACGGAGGTTTCTCCCTGGACTCAACCATCCAATATTGTATGGATTTGGGTGAGGCTTCATGGATAGATTTAGGCTTTTCATAACATTAGCATAGATTAAATTCTTTTGACTTCCACTATCAAGAATGAAATGTAGAGGCTTACCTTTCACCCATAACTTAGAGTGAAACAACCTTTTCTTGTCATCTAGCATCTCATCATGGGTCTGTGATGAAGCAACAATGGATTTAGGATTAACATCTACAATTTCTTCTTCAACCTCTTTGACTACAAGGTCTGTATGAGGTAGAGTAGTAGATGTTGAGGATTATGACTTAGAAAGCAGGGACTTGATGGCTCAAAATTTTTCTTTGGAGTGAGTTCTAGATTTGTGATAATCACACCACTTTCTAGTCTTTCCTTCCTTTTGCTTCCAATTTTGGCCTTGTGTTTGACCTTTTTTTTCACTTTTCTATTTTGAAGACTGATTCTTTATATCCATTCTTCCATGCTTCTACTTAATCTTTATTATGAACTTGTATACCTCATCGATGGTTTCTAAACTGAAGAGTTCCATTTCTCCCCATATGTACCATTATAGTCCACTATGATATTTGACAGCCTTGTGTTTCTCACTCTCTTGGATGCCTAATCTCGTAGATAGAGAATAAAAAATGTCAGTGTAATCTTGAATAGACTGTTCCTCACCTTGGCCAAGTTGTTGCCACTCTATATACAGATCGTCATATGCTCCAATGGGGTAGTATTCTTCCTTTACAACTTCTATGAAATCATCCCATGTAGGTTCCATCTCAAGGCCAATATCATCTACATTGAATCTCTTTTTGTACACTTCCCACCAATTTTTGATAGGCAATGGTGCTTTCAGAAGAGCAAAAGTAATCTTCTCTTTATTGGTGAATTTATTTACAAAAAAATAAGATGAAAATTGATCCAACCAATTTTCTACTGCATCAGCATTGATTTTGCCTTCAAATGTAGGGATATCAAAATTCACCTAAACCTTTAAGGGTGTTAGGGCACTGAAAGGATGTGTGGGTGCCGATGAGGAGCCAAAATTTCCCATTGAGATTTTTTGAAGAATTTGAGTGAATTTTTATAAAATCTATGTTTTCTAATATTGGAGGGTTTAATTCACCATTTCATTGCAAGGATTTAATGTCTCAGTGTTGTCTATCATTTGAAGTCATTTGGAGCAAATAGGTGGATAGTCTGCTAGTTCTATTTTCCACACAAGCTTCTTGTAATCTGACCTCATCCTTAGGATCATTCACTCTAAAGACAAACCAATCTAATACCACTGATCTAAAACTCAAAAGCTTTGGTTGAAAGATAATTTAGAAATAAGAACAACACAATTCAAATAATGCTATCTTTGAAAAGAGATGTTTTATTGATCAAAATTGCAGACCCAAACATATGCTTATCTTTGAGAAGAGATGTCTCATTTCCATTTTGGGTTACATATTTATTTATACATGTTTTGAAGGTGTGAGGAGGATTTGGAAGGTCACCAATATTGAGGGAGATTAAGTGGTTTGACTTCCATGGTTTACAACAATATAGAATTCAAGGAATTACTATTTTTAGAAACTTACTATTTTTAGACTGCACTACTAAAATTAAAATTTGGGGCACTTCCATTGAGTTTTAGGGGTTCAAAATTTATTGAGTAAATATCTATGCCATCTCACGATGTTCCTCTCATTATTAGCTTTCCAATAGCTCAAACGGTGAGTCAATTGGAGCTACGGTGTAAAAATTATGGCTCCCAAAGGTTTCGTCATCAATTAGGGTCGACCCATCACCTAAATTGTCATCTGAATTGTTGCCCGAATCAAAGAATAAAAAACCAATGAATATCATAACAACATCAATGCAATTCACATCAATAAAAGGATCCTAATAGAGAATCTCTCTAATATAAGTATTGGTCAGAGATCAAAATGGGTTAGTATTATGCATCTTATAATTATCCATTGAGTTTAGATGATAAAAAAATTAAAAATCAAAAGAGAAAGAGAAAGAGAAATAATTCATCCAATAGTGAAAACCATTTTTATGGCATCTTGGTAAGTACCATGCTTAAAACCAAGTTTTTGGCATCATGTGTAAGTAATATGTTGTCTACAAGTACCTTGACACTTCAGGGTAACCTCGTTTACATCCTTATCCATACCATTCAATGCATTTTGACCATCTAATCCTATCCAAATCCTTTCCATGTCTTCATAACTATCCACCTTATCATGCCCATCTCTTTCCCCATCTTGACCTTGATAAGGAAGTGGAAGATTTTTGGAACCCTATTTTTGGAAACATCTTGGCATATCATCTTAATGATACTTTGACTACTAAAAATTTGGATTCCATGTTGTATATTACTTAGATATACCTAATCCATTCCTCATTGTACTTCATCATTCATTATCATTCAATATTATCTTGTATCCTTTCCATTCATTATCATATCCCATCCCAGTGCGATAACAGGGTTTCCCTTTGCTAGTATCCCTTGTATATACTTATCGAAAAAAATTAAAAATGTCAAAAATTCCAAAAATCTTAAAGATTATAAAATCATAAAAGATCAAAAATATCTAAAATAGGTAAATCCACAAAATCTAAAAAAAATATCCTTTCCTTAATCCAGTTAATAATCCTTGATCCACCAATCTAGCTTTTTGACATATTTCATTCTTGCATCTATCCTATTTGGGGTAAGCTCATAAATCCAATTCTAGCTCACAAGTTTCACCTTATTTGGGGTAAAGCAATTCATGCAACATATTTTGGTATTTTTTCCCAATCTATCCCCTTACATGTGTCTTTGCTTGAGGGAACCATCCAACTGCTAGTATCATTGAGCCTTTACATGTGGAATATTGAATTAATTAATGATGATCCTTTTTATTGATTTTTATTAGTTTGTGTGTTTTTGCTTGCTTGATTATTTGTTTGATTTTCCCATTATTCCTTGATTTAGTCCACATTCATCAATAGGGTTATCATGGTTTTCCAAATCATGGTGATTAATTGAGCTTGTACTTGAGTCCATCCATCAACATATGATAACAATGCCATTCTAATTTTTACATATCATGGTATATTATGTCAATTTCCTATTCTATCATGGGTCAGTCCTTATAAACATTGCATCCAGGTCATCATGGTGGTTTATATCATGATGCATATCATCATGTGCTCCATCAAAAATTAAGTACTTGAGGCTTATATACAATATCATGAAAAAATAAAACATCCCCTTACAAAATCATCTATTATAAAATCAAATCATTTAGGTCATCTTTGACCACATCACTTCATATCCTCCCTCTTTGATGTTTGTCAACACTGGATTAGATCAAGTCTTATGTTCTTCATCATTTCTCATAACATTCCTCCCTTTTTTAGAGAACTACATTGGCTTGAGGTCGATTTAGACTATGTGGGAAATGCTCAGTCACATGGCATTTATGAGGTTAGCTTGGTCACCATCACCATATTTTTGTCCATTCCTATCAACATCTAGTTTTTCTGAGTAATAATCATTCTCACAATCTATATGTGCATAAATCAATGTGTTCCATTCCCTATTTATCTAATTCATTAAAAATATTATCACATCATTCTTCAATCATTACCACATCATTCTTTAATCATTATTATCATTCAACTTTGGGGCATCCTTGTGTGCTTGGTTCTTTGTGACTTGTTCATTCTTTGAAAAGTCATTTTACCATTAACACATATGTTTGTGTCAACTTATCAACTTCATGTCATCATTAATACACGTAATAGGTTAAATCCTTGATCTATTATTTCTAATTAATCAATCAATCAATCCACCCTACTTGGGGTGATTTCATCAATTAATAATCTAGTCCAACCTCACAGATTTCACCCTATTTAGGGAAAATCAAAGCGTGAAGCTCATTATCTTGGGATGAATCCTTCCCAAATTTTCCCTGCTTAGGGAAAATAATTCTATCATTATTTGTAATTAAAGCACACAAGAAATAGCTTGAGTGGGTTAATTTTATCCACATGTTAATTTCATCCTTTTTCATCATATCTCACATCACCTTATTTTTTGAATATCCATTCGCATCCTTCATCCTTGCATGTCCTCTCAAGGAGGAATCATCCATCATATTCTTTATTTAATCATCATTTAGTTTTCATATTCCCAATTTTTTTAGCTTCTTATTTCTTTTAAAATTTGTTAATCCAACCATTGTGTTTCACAATGCCTTCTCAAATAGGGGAACATATAGACACCTAAAATTAGATACTTTATGTCAATTTTAACTATCCACACTGACATCATCTTAAATCTTAATTTATTCATATAACCAAACTTATATCCACCATTCACCCCTAATCACTTAATTAATTCTTCCATTATTACATCCTTTCTCACAAATTCACATCACATTTCATTAATCATTTAATCTCAATTAATTATATAATCTTATTCTAATGGAAAATTATGGAATGCATAATTAATATATTATATAAATCTTTTAATTATATTTTCCATCTCAAGTTCATGACATCATCCATTATGACATCATCCTCTTCTTTCACAAGGCAAGTTAATGAAAATTTGAAAGTGTGAAATCAAGGCTTCTTCTAACCTCTTACACACTTTAGAATTATCATAAGTGGATTTATTAAACATCATACACTTCATCCTTCTTCTTACGCACTCCATCTTCCTCATCATGGAGATGTAGGACTGATTTTCATACACTGGTCTTCATATTGATCTAGCGGTCCTCATTCACCATCAAATTCTATAAATTAAAGGATTCATCCTAATTCTAACATGATCAAATAGTGTAGTGAAGCTTTGCCAAATCATAAATCCATCATTCATTAAGCATCAAACATAATCAAATCAATCACACAACACAAAGGGAGATGTCATAAGAATAACGTCCTGACATTGACAAAGACCTCAAGCTATATATCTAGGCCAATCCAAACTTAAATTTTGGCATGAATGATAAATCCAATAGGGAAGGTATAATAGTCTGATTTGTATTATAATTTTATCTTTTGTCTCTTTCTTTACCTTGCCCAATCTGAGACATGTGCTTAGGATGTTATGTTTCATATTATTTTTTATTATTTTCATAGTAATGGAAAACTAACTTCCTTTAAAATATTGTGATCACATAACCTTATGGAATTTATCTATCTTTATCTTACCTCTTTGACATCTTGGATCTAGGTTGTCTTTGTTCATCAATTTATTACACAAGTTTCTTAATTATATTCTTGATTCCCTTTTTATAAAGAGCTCTTGATTATAGCCTCCACATTGCTTTGTAGTGTGTCCAATGGTATGTACGATGGAACTAGTATGATATTATCCCTATATATATTAGAGGATTTTTATATTAATGATCACATTCACCATACATTAGAAGGGACACTTACATATAAAATTAGAGTTTATGCATGTGTAATACACATAATGAAGTTCCAAAATTCTTTAAAATTGGAGATATCAGACTTTAGAGATAACCCAAATCATTTGTAAATGGTGTATTCAAGTTTGAAATGTCTTAATTTTCATATACTTAGGCAAAATTTAATGCATTTTTGGAATGAATGGATCAATGGACTTTTGAAAAGTGTATTACATGTCTTGGACTTATGAAATTCCTAATTTAGTGACTTAAGAAAATTTAAATTTTTGGGGGTTAAATTTTTGGGATTCAAGGATTTGTTTTTACCATAAAATTTAAAGGAAAGTGGTTAGATTAGGACTTAAAGGGTTTTATTTAATGTCTCCATAGGATATATAGGCATACATACATCGATTAAAAATTAATCAAACATTTTAATTTACTTTGGTTGATATCAAAGGGAGTTATTTATGGGTTTTTTCAGGTGACTTGGGCCATAGGGGACTATACAATTAATTTAAAAATGAAATGCGTACATGAGCTATAAAGGGAGAAGTGATTTTTTTTGTTTTTTCGGGCATTGTGGTATCTTATAAAGCATGCTCATGCTATATCCATTAAGAAGATCAATTTAGTTTTGAAATTAATTAATGTTTTTAGTCAGAAATAACACAAAAAAACTAAATAATTTTATTTATTAAATGGAAACCTACATACATACATAATGTCCTATAATTATGGATTTATACTTATCACTAAAAATAACACTCAATCACTATTCTAGTGGGGTGAGTTGTTATTTCATATCTCTCTCACACATACCTAAATAACTAATACTAATAACATCACATATTGTGTGACTTATTAACAATATTATCTCCAACATTCCATCCTAGTACAAACATGAGGAAAGGGATCACTACACATGAAATGAAAGAAAACATGTAGTTTTCCACTCCTTTTTATGGACAAAAACACATAACCAATCCAATTATGAACTAAGGGAGCTTTGAGTTAATACTTCACCTCTATGTGAGCATACACATATGCTTACACTACATATGTTAGATATGCATGAATAAGGACACACTAAACTATTCATGATGATAAAATTACACATATTTAAATGATGAATGAATAGGTACACAATCAAATATTCATCATAGATTGATTACACATATGTAAACATGTACACACATTCATTCAAAATTCATACTCAATTAGAACACATCATCACTGATCACACCACACATGTAAATAGGGGCACACTTTTTTGTGTAAAAAATTATTTTTAGTGAGAACACATCATAATTGAAGACACAAAAACATAAAAATACAAAAATATGGTGAGATTGGGTCCTCACATGTCTTCAATGGGTGTTAAACACCTCACTAAACTTAACATTTGTAGACATTGTACTTTATCATTGCCACCTAATCACACATAAATTAATTTTTACTTACTATCACTAACACCAATATCATATTTATTCATTTTGGTGTATGTTTCAATTTATTGCAACTATAATGCATCATCACTACCACTGATAATTAATAAATCTTCAGGTTGAGTTATATTTTATGCACATCCTGGTTTTTCCATTATGACATAATGTAACCTATGGGTTAGTGGAAAAATTGAGGTTGATTATCCTACTTCCTTCATTTCCTCCATTCTCTTTTTGCCTTAGCTTAAATGGATAGGTCACATGTCATGTTCATGAATTCTGCCCCAACAAACCCCCCCCCCCCCCCCCCCACCAATCATTGCCCCCCTCATCAAATAGACTAACACATTTACTTAGGACATCAAGTTCACCTGATAATGTATCCTTTATAAGGAAATATATTTGAATTTATGATTTTATGATAGACACACAATTCATTTGATGACATAGACTCTAACTAGATTAACAACTATATAAAATCACTCAATCAACCTATAAACTATATTAATCAAATTTAAACAAAATAAAAAATAAAGATATAAAAATGTTTATAATAAATAAAGCTTAACCTGTATTGACACCTAAGAGACTCTAGACTAATAAAAATACATGCCTTTGAAAAAGGCTTATTATTAAACCATTTTATAATTAACAAACAATATAAACTATTATCTAAACATTGAAATTTTTTAATAAATAATAATATATACTAAATTTATTCCTTAATTGTTTTATTAATTTACTATAGAAAATAATATATATTTTATTAGATGTTGATGTGACCTAGAAAAGCACAAGGTTGATGATGGATAAAGATGTTGAATTAATAATGCATAATGGGCATAATACATGGTGATGAAAAAGAAAACACACATGATGGTGTTTACATGTTTATTTTTTATTTAATAATTAAATCTAAATAAACACTAAATTATTAAAAGACTAATTTATATTAAAAATATACATAACCTAATGTGAAATATAAAAATAAAAATTGAGTTATAAATAGTAACTTTCAATAAAATTTGAAAACTAGCCTGGATATGATTTATGCTGACTGTGTAGGTGGATCATTGATATAGAACTACCTGGGAGGATTTGCGAACTATGTTGTAACTAAAAACAAAATTATATGATTTAATGGAATAGGGACACACTAGGCTGGACATGGGTGTACTACAACCTTGTATATTGATTTTGGATGTGTTTGTGTTGACTATGTAATTGATTTTTATGTGCGAAAAAAATTAGTTATTTGAGAGAGTCTTTTGATAATCCACTAGTGCTAATTTTAGGCATAAAAGTGCCTGCAATAATAAACCTAGATCCTATACATAAACCAAATAGATATCAAGTACAAAATGGGAGAATCAAGTAAGGAGAGTAATTGAACTATTCTTATAAATCCCCATGTAATTCAAGTACTGCCTACATAGCCCAAAAAGGCATTAGGCTAATGTAGTTCTCCCTCCTAGATTGAATGTGTGAATCTTTATATTGTCTATATGGATGCAACTAGTAAATTAACTAGAATGATTGAAAATTAGTGCCATTGATCTATATTTAGACTTGGCCTATGACTGTTGGGATAAATAAGAAATTGAATTGGAAAGATTAGTGGCCCTTTTCTCAATGTGCAATAGAATTTCCAAGTGATTTTTAGATGTATTTTGAGAGGCATTGATGTGATTATATAGAGTAATATTTATAATATTTTTATTAACCGGCCTTGCTAAAATCATGGGTGATTTAATATGAAATTTATAAAATTTTAAAATTATCCATTAAAGTATGGGGAGCAAGGGTGCACTAATGGATAAAGCCAGACTGTAGGCTTATTTGATCTAGTGTAGTCTTGTACCAAAAGGTTGGAGAGTACTAAACTTGGTTGACAAGAATATATAAGTAGAATAAGGATGTATGAATGATGTCTTTTACATTTTCAATAAAAATGAATATAATATTGAAGGCTATCATAGATATTTAAAGTTAACATAATGGTGAATATACCAATCAAGGTAAGAATGTCAAGATTAAACATTGTCAAGCACTTGATGATTAAATTTTAGTGTTTACATCCCCCCCTCTCCCTTATTATATTGATGAAATGAAGTGAAATTACTAGAGCAAAGAAAATGAGAACCTAAGTGTGCATACACACTTTGTCTTTTTATGTGAAGCTTAATGGTGCAAGGTACCTCAATGAAAAACCTATAACAATGGCACATAAAGTATTTATTATCCATATTTAAAAATTAAAATTTTTAAAATTGAAATTGGATATGTAAAAATTGAAATATACTCCAACCCTCATTTGAATATTTAGAGTACTCTTGTATAATATTTGAAGGGGTGGAACCACTAAGTGTGGTTTGCTACGTTACACCATAGACATTGAGTGTCAATATACTCAAACATGGTAGGAGAAGAGGTAGATCCACCAAATGTGTCATGTTAAAGTGAAACCATAAACATTGAGTGTCACTATACTCTAACATGGTCCATTTAAAAAATAATATGATCACACCATTGTAGATGGATCTAGATTCTATTTGAAACTTTTGTACCTTTTAAACTTTTGAATTTTTGAAGAAGTGAAATTTGAAATTGTGATGTAGAAACATGAACATGAATGAATATCATACCCATATATCTTTAATTAATTGATATAGAATGATAATTAAAAGTGTAACTATTTCAAATATGTAACTTGTAACTATTTTGTACATGCCCAACCATATGCATCAAGTATATGTGAATTTGTACTTCATTAACTATAAAAATGAGTTCACAATAATGTCATTTCCCTCATAATTTGAAAATTATGAATCATATTATAATTTTGAAAACTATATGATGTCATAAATCATAAATTTATTTCTCATGAGGGATTTAATTCTCAAGGCAAACCCATTGTGATGCCCCTATTTTGAGATAAGAGATATAGCCTACAAATCACTAATCTTAAAAGAGAACTATATAAGATGTGAAATATATAATCATGTATAGCATGTGAACATTTGAATTATATTACATATTAATATTAAATATTATATTGAATTTCATATGAAGCCTATGTTATATAGATACAACATTAAAGCACATAAGAATCATGTGCATGATATGTATCATGACACAAGAGTAAATAAGTAAAAATAATGCATGATATGAATCATGGCGCCATAGTAACAAGCAATGAACATTAAATGATGTCACATAATTTGCATATAATTTCATACATAAGGCCCAAAGGCTACATAAAAATGACATGTGATTGTCATATAAACACACAAGGCCCAAGGGACACATATAATAAGTAAGCAAGTCATGATTTACCATGTATTAAAGTAAGAATGTAAAAGAAGCATAGAGAAAATGAGACTAGTCTACATGAACCATATGGTACAATGTCATTGTTAGAAAATAACATATCCATATTACACAATGTAAAATATGAGTGATTAGAAAAACCTTTGTATTATATATAGTTCAACATGGTATAAATGTTGTGGATAGATACAAACTATTGAAGTGTTCATGAAAAATGAAGAGATGCCCCCAACTTAGCAAGGTTGCTTGGTAAAATGGAAGCCTGAGATTGAAAAATCACATACTAGTATGTCATGTATCACACTCACATACATCAAAAAAAGCATTTTGTTTTTTAAAACTGAAATATGGTGTCTACTTAACATGAAATAAATAACATATAGAGAACATTAACCTAGCAACATGATAAAATGATTGGAGGTCCCCATTTTTCATTTTGAAACAAAAAATGTGTTTTTTTTTACATATATGATTTATTTATTTATTTTTGAAATATTTGAATTTTTTTAAACTTTTCCATATTTGATTTTTTTAAATATTTAGAAAGAAAAATATTTATCTAGGTATAATAATGATGTTCATGGGATTTTTGATAGGTTTGCCTTCAAGTGTGGCTAATTAGTAAGCTTATGTGCCAATATTTTCAATGATTACAAATTGACCCAACCAATTAGGTTTGATTTTTCCTTTATTTTATTTATTAGCATCAGTATTCTTTTGATTATATTTAAGCAAAAGATCACCAATAGTGAATTCACGATCATGAATTTTCTTGCAATATGCTTATATTCTATGTGCTTGATAAACTTTTAAATTTTCAAAATCATGTATGTATTTGTTATCAATCATTTCCAATTTATGTAGGCATTTTTTCTGATATTCATTATCTTTTATAATGTCCTTTAATGAAACTCATAAAGAGGGTATTTCTATTTCAAAAGAGAGTATTGTTTCTATTCCATGAAAAAGAGAGCAAGGCATAGATTTCATTTGTATGTGTATGTTTGTGAGATATGCCCAAAGAGTGTAGATCTTTGATTATGCCAATTTGTTCCTTGTTTTGCAATGATCTTGCTTAAGATTTTATTGATTTTTTATTAGTTGTTTCATCTTGACCTTTCCTTGTGAGTAGTAAGGAGTGGATAACATTTGAAATATTTTGAACTTGGCACAAAATATTTTGCCTATTTTATTTTTAAAAGATGAGCCCTTATCCGTAAAGATTGTAGAAGGTAAAAAAAATTATGTGATAACATGTGTTAGTAAAAAAACAAAAATATCCTCACTTGTTGTGGATTGTAAAGGTGTATCTTCTACCCATTTTATATAATATTCAATGGATGTTATGATAATTTTGTGTCATTATGATGATTTTGGATATATTTTTCTAATTAAGTCAAAGTCCCAAAGAGAGAAAGACCATGGAGAGATAAGGTTATAACACATATTATGGGGTATGATTGAGATCACTATGTCTTTAACATTGGGAACATAATTTAAGATATTCATGAAATTATTATTCCATTTTTGGCCAATAGTATCATTGACTTAAATGTTTTTAAGTCATGGTCTTACTACTCAAGTGGCCACCACATTCACTATAATGAAATTCAATTAAAGTAATTTTAGATTCATTATGATTTAAACATCATAATAGTTGTGAATCAAAAGAGTGTTTAAAGAGGAATCCACCAATGAGTATGTAACACATAGATAGGGTTTTTAATCACTGTTAATCCTATCATGTAATAATTTTAGGAAAAGTATATCTTAGAGATAATTATATATATATTGGTATACCATTAAGGATTATCGGTACTTTAGGTGATTATAAAAACTGAATGATTACGTAATTGTTAGATAGTAAATATTTCATGATCATCTTAAATATTAATTAGAGTTGAATATGTAACACTAACACATCAACATGTCGATTATCTTTGAGATGAACACTCTCAATGGATAAAGAAGAAAAGTGTTATACGAGATGTTAGATCATGTATTTATAGGGGATTGGCTTATATTCCTTAGTTTGATAAACATTTAGGAATTAATTCATGAAAATATATGAATTTCCATATACATATAAAGATTTGATGTGCAAATTTTATGTTTATAACAAGCCTAGTATTAGAGATTCATATTATTCTATGTTATTTGTGTATGAAAATCCCAATGAAAATTAAATGTAAAGTGTTCACTTTATGGAGTAATGAAGAAAATACTAACACCAACACCTATAGCACATTTAGATCCATCAAAATTCATGGTCCACATGTCATTGTCGACATTATAATAATTAAGTGTATCTTGAAATTTGGTAGTAATGGGTAATGGATCATGTAATGGGGCAACAACAAATTGATTTATGATAGCTTGCATTTAATATACTTTTGTGTGATAAAATGTAAAACAAACTTGAAAGAAGCATTACCCACTTTGTTCTATGCCCTGAAAATGGGGTTTTGACATAATATATTTGTGTGGATCAACCTTAGTGATGACATGAATCTCATTATGAAGAAAATAATCTTGAAATTGATACATGGCAAAAAAAGGCTAAGCATAGTTTTTTGATGGTTGTATAGTTTTGATCATAATCAATAAGTGTGGAGCTAATGTAGTAAATGACATGTTCATGATTATTGTAATCATGTTGTGAAAGCAAAGCATCCAAAGCATGATTCAATGGTGGACATGTATAATAAGTGGGGTTGACCAGGAATGAAAGGCATAAATACATGAGGTTTGAGAATATATCATTTAATTGGATCAAAATGTTTTTGAAAATATTCACCCCATTAATATTTAGTATATTTATGTCATAACCTTGTAAAATATTGCATTTTATTTGTTAATTGGGCCACAAAATGTTTAACAACTTAAATGTAATGTTGTAAGAATCGAAGTTGATTTAAATTAGCTAATGGTGGCATATCAAGTATATATTTGACTTTATTTGGGTCAACTTCAATGCCTCTTTCAAAAATGGTAAAACCCAATAATTTACCTGAGGATATTGCAAAAACACACTTTTTCAAATTTAAAGGTACATTATATTTACGTCATTCTTTCAAACATTTATTGTAAATAAAAAACATGGTCTTGTCAATGTTTTTATTTGGCTAATAAATTATCAACATAATCTTAAATTATTTTATGTAAGTAATTATGAAAAATATGTGTCATATCTCATTGATAAGTTACTCTTACATTTTTAATCCAAAAGGCATGAATGTATAACTAAATGTTCCCCACAGTGTAATGAATGATGTCTTTTCCTAATCTTCAGGATTAATCTTGATTTGGTTATATCCAGAAAAACCATCCATGAATGATAAAATTTTATATCATGCAATAGATTCAACAATCATGTCTATATCGGATAATGAAAAATCATATTTAGGATAGGCCTTATTTAATTTGTGATAATAAATGCAACATTAAATATCTCCATTAGGATTTGTCACTAACATGATATTAGAGACCTGTTCAAGATAATAAATAGCTCAATTGAAGCCAACATCCAAAATTATTTAGAGTTCATCTTTGACTAACAAATCTACTTTTGGGAACATTTTATGTATTTTTTAGTTGACTAGTTTGGCATTTGGGTAAATACAATATTATGCATTGCCAATTTTGGGTCAATACCAAACATGTCTTTTAATGCCCATGCAAATAATTCTGGGTAATCATGTAAATCTTGTCAAAGAGATTTTCCTTGATAATAATTTAACATGGCTATTAAGAAGACTAGCCAAGGGTCTTTATCAGTTACAAAATGAAATTTAATTATTTCTTCATCAAGAAATGTTAACCAATCTTCCACATATGGTGTTGTAGGAATATTATTGGGGCCATCTAAATCTATTTGATCTATAGCATCATTTCCTTCACCAAAATAAATGTGCATTGGTTTCATGAGGGAACATTTTCTTGTGGTGAAAAGAAATAATATCATCATAGGCACCTAAATATTCCAAAATAGACTCATCATTTGAAAATTCATCTAATGTTAAAAAATTTGGTCAAGTTGTGTTGTTAATGATCTTAAGATATACTAATGATAATTTATAAACACGATTAAATTCATTATTATGATCAAAACACATATGTTAAATAGGTAGGAATTTGGGATTTTGTTTGACTTGAGTAAGTCCAAGAGAAGTGGACTTATCATTGTACCCAAAACTTGATTTCCCCTCATTAGCAAAAGTGGTAATATAATGGATAATACCTTGAGCATGTTTACCTAATCCTTGTCCAATGGTTTACTTGTATTGTAAATATTAAAATCCAAAACCATATTAATTGAAACTTATTTATGTGTCAACTAAATATGGTTATAATTAGGGTAAATTGATGGGTGAAGTTTATGGTGGTATTCAATGGAGGAAGGTTGTATATATGGAACATAAATGTCCATAGGATGGACCGTTACATAATATTTAGGATATGTATATATATAACCCTGATGATTAAACTTAATAAATTAATGTAATATATAAGGAATTACCTTCATGTCATGAATCCAAGGTCAATATAATAAAATATTGTAATTAAGGTCATTAGGCATAACTTGACAAATAGTGTCAAGAATGCATGGGCCCAAACTAATATTCAATGTGATTTGCCCAAGTACTTTGCATGGAATGTTAAAAAATACATGAATGTTCATATTTTAATGGGTTAGATACTTTGGCATTATGCCAAGTAAATTTAGGAAAGAGATGTTAAAAATGTTCAATCTTGATCCATTGTCGACAAGTGTACTCTTTTGACCACCTTATTTTTTATAAAGAATTTTAATTAAAGGGTAAATATCAATTGATGATATCATTTGGGGGAAGATATTCCTTTTCAAAATAAATACTTTATTTTCTCCATTAGATAATAATAATAGAAGTTATGTAAGAAGGTTCAACATTTTTAGGTAAAAGTGTATTGCGTAATGCCTCATATAAGATATATTTGTATATAAGAATTATCTATAATATATCTAGCAATGAAATATTGACATTAGTATTCTTTAATTGATCTAGGATATTAATATCCTTATATTGAGGAATTCACCTTGATAGAGGGGGTTTGGGGGGGGGGGGTGGTGGGGAGCGACAAGAACATGAGGGACTTTACCTAGTCAAGTATTAAAAACATGAACATTTTGAGGTTTATTAATAACAAAAGTTGCATAAATTCCTTTTGGCATTTATTAGTTATAGGGAAAAAATAGATTAAATATTATAACAATATGAAGTGTAATGTAATTGTGATTGGTCTAAGGTAACTTTTTGAACATCATTGCATCTTAACCATGTATATATATTTAATGAATAATATCTTAGAAAGTAAGATAATATTTTACAATAAGTTTCATAATCCTATGTAAATATAAAAAAACCATTCATTTATTGATCTCATTATGAATACAATACAAGCAATAATCAAGGTATAAAAGTTGATCTAGGCATGGGTTTGAATGATCATGTGAGATCTCAGATATAATTATTGTTCATAGACTAGTGCTGACCCAATGTTTTGATCACTAACTATAGAGGCTAAACCATGCCTTTAGTCCAAAATTCCATCTTTAAGGCTATGGTGAGAGTAACTTTATTTATAAATATGATCCTCTCAGGTGTACCACAAATCAAACAACTAAAAAGGATTCCTATGGTGTAAAAAAGGGACCCCAGGTGTTTCCAATATATTATCAGGTATGGGGAAAATAAAATCCATGAAAAATGTTATATAATGGCTTGAGTATTTGGGTAGTAACCCTCAAACCATGGTGTCTATAAAATAGATCACCTCTTAGCTCGAAACGATAGTCACTAAATAATTTTGTAACTACCAAAATAAAGTTACTAAAAACAAGCAACAAATAATAGAAAAATAAAGAAAAAAATAAAATTTAAAATATTTTTGTATATGGAGATCAATAAATTTCAAATTGATGTCAAATAGAAATGATTCAATATTAGATGTTTAACTAAGAAATTTTATTCAGTGTCAAATTAAGATTAAAGGTCAAATAATATTGACTCGTGGTGTCATAATTGTATCAAAGTTGAAGGTTATTTCTTTCAGTGTCATGAATTTATAGAAATTTGTATGAAATTATATGAAAATAAATAAATTAATCAACAAACAATGTTAAAAAAATAGATTTGTATACACATAATACTTTCAAACTTTATCAATTACTGATGTTTTCTATCTTATAAAAACTCATCGAGTCTCAATTTTTTTGAGTGAATGCCTTAAAAGGGTACACTAGGAAAGGGTTGGGAAAACCATTAGTGCTTCATAAGATTGTTGTCCCTTATTATCACTTATTACCAATCCAATTAGATCCTAAAAACATTCCCCTAAGCTATTAATCATTTTTTGCACACTCCTCCAATCATTTCCACTTTCATCACCCCTTGCATACAAATAATATTTTTAAATTTTATCAAATATTGATGCTTTACATCATGTAAGAACCCATCATGACTCAATCTCTTTGAGTGCATGCCTTAAGAGGTGCACTAGGAAAGGGGTGGGCAGACCTTTAGTGCTTCATAGTATTATTGTTCCTTATTGCCAAATTATTTCCAATCCATTCATCTCCTAAAACCTTTCCCTAATTTTTTAATCCTCCCTTGCATATTCTTTTGGTCTTTTTCCTCTTTCTATCCTTCTTCTCCTTCCTTGATACCCTTTTAACCTATCCATTACACTAGGTCAACCTGGTTAACCTAGTGTGTTTTAGGGTCAATTTTTCTCTTTAGGTTTGTTAGCCTTTTGTCTGACCTAACATAGACTTTAGGCATTAGCCCAAAAATGTGCTAGGTCAATTAGGTCAACCTAACACAACCAACATATTCAATTTATTTTTGGGTGAGATACTCCTATATATACAAGGTCATTTTGGTCATTATTAAGAATATGCAATAAACAGTTATTATTCACTCATACTTCTTTATAATTTCCTCTTCCACCATTCTACTTGAGGAGTCTTAGCTTAGGTTTATTATTTTAGAGAATCTAGTCTTGTGGATAGGTCTTGGATGCTTTGGCCTAACAAAATGATCCTTACGAACCACAATAACCTCTTGTAAAGCCCCATTGGCCAAGAGAGAGATTGAATCTCGATGGGTTCACATTCAGGTAAGTATATTATAACTTTGCACTCCTCTCTTTTATTAGATAAAACCAACATAGATGTTAGCTTGAATAATACTACTCTTCATATTTTGTGTATTAGGGTGTTACTCATACTTAATTTATTTAAAGTTCCCTATACATATTTGATTGATTTGTATCTAACCCCTCACATTGTGTTACAATATTTGGTGTGTGCTAGATTAGTTTAATTTTCTTGTTATTAGAATAATTTACTTTCTTGTTTATTAGTATAAGTGAAATATCAAATCATAGGACTCTTTTAGGGTTGTGTGATTGTGTTAGACTATAGGCTTTGGAATCTTTCCTAGCATGATATGTTGTGACAAATGATACAAGTGATACCCTAAGCAGGTCTAGCAAATCCACATATTGGTCATGTTCCCACTTAACAAATGTATACACAATTGGAAGTATAGGTGTGCTCTATCTTATCTAATATAGGATTAATTCATATACATCATGCAATTCTGAATGCATACATTATGGTGAACCTGACATGATTCTTATCCCACCATTGGCTAGATTATCTTCATGATTCCATTTTTTATCTGTTTCTTGTTAGTGTTAACATTTAATTTGGCTTCACCTTCATTACATTTTGGTGAACTCGACGTTAATCCTATTCCACTACTGGTTGGATTGTTTTCATGTTTCCATTTTTGTTTCCTTTCTTATTTAACATTAGCTTCACTTTGTCTTCACCTTCATTACATTATTTTTATCACTTATTTCTTCCCTATTTTCATTCTCTATGTCATCACAAATCCAAGGCATTTTATAGTTTGTAAAATAGATGAGTAGAACCAAAGATATAGGCAAAACAAAATGCCTATATTTGTCTACTATATTAGGTTAACCCTATTGACCTAGTATCTTTTTCAGCCTCTGTTCACTGTACTAGGTCAACCTGGTCAACAAAATATTATCTACAGATTCTTTGCCTCTTTTTTAGCCTATATGCACTATATTGGATCAACCTGGTTGACCCATTATAATTTTATAGTCCCTATTTCTATGCTAGGTTGATTGCATTGACCCTATTCTATTTTATTTCTTCTATGCTTTCCAATTTATATTTTTACCTTCCTTGTATGTCTAACTTAATTCTCTATCTATCTGACTCGTTATTTATCTCTATCTATTATTATTATTACTTAGCATTCTTTTTATTTTATCATTAAGCATCATATTTCTCACTAGAAACTTCTTGAATAGCCTGAATCCATTTAGATACTCTATGTGTTTCTCTTTTCTTCTTATGATTTATTATCTATTCTTCCTCCTTTTAGCTATTGGGGCATCTTGAGATTCCCATCCACACATTACTCTAACCTTTGAGGCATCTTGTGATGCCCACTTACATATCATTTTAGACTTTAGGGCATCTTGTGATGCCCATTATTATATCCACTTACCCTTTGGGGCATCTTGCGATGCCCACTCTTATTTTCCATTACATGCAACCAAACTAATTCAACTTCAAGAAACCTTTCAAGACACATAGGTTTGTCTCTCACATGCTAATCATTGATATAGTTGTTAATATAGAATACATTTCCTTCTTGTCATGTTTTTTATCTTTATCTTTCTAATAATTTTTATAGGTTACTTAAGCATAAATCTCTCCCTCTACCATAGTTCCATCTTGTTCATAAACCTTTAGTTCTCACTTTTTGGTCTTTTATTTTCTTGATGTACCATAGTCTTCATTATCTTATTTTTCATTCTCCTTCTATTTACCAATTTTGATTTGGGGCCCCTTGGGATTTTCTTTTGTGAGTTGCTTCATAAGACCATGGATAGGACCCAACATCCCTCACAAAACCACCATCTTTTACCTATTTTTCTTCTCCTTTTTGTTACTTTCCAATGTTATTTTGGCATCCCTTGGGTTTTTCTTTTGTGAGGTTCTTTGTAAAAAGGTTCCCTCAGTTTATTTTTCTCTTACTTTTTATCACCCTCATGGGTCTCTCTTTTTTGAGTTGCTTTGTTAGACCATGGATACGACCCAACCCTCCTCATAAAATTAACATTCTTTTTCTTGATCCTTGTTCTTAAACTTTATATTTTGCTTCTTTGGCTAGATGTAATTTGCAAATAATCTATGTTAGCACGTTTTTCATCCTTTTCCCTCTTTCTTATGATAAATAATCGCACCTTTGCTATCATTGTATCCCTCTTTGACTTTTGTCACATTTTTTTACAATTTAAAGCAATTCAAATTGTTCCATGAATCATTCCTCTTGATTTCCCCTTTCTCTCATCTCCACATTGGATAAAACAAGGTTAAAGTCAAGATAACACTTTTATTTCACCTAGATTTATGAGACTCTTAGACCCCATGCTCTTTGAAGTTTCTCTCTCTTAGAAACCTTATCCAAAGTTTTCAAATGAAAGTCATCTTTAGCACCCATGTTTAGTTTTCTAAATATGTAAGGAGGAGGAATAGAAAAATCCATAAATAAATTTAAAATAAAAATCATTTGAAAATAAAAGGCAACGATATCTAAAAGGAAACATACAAATCTTAGATGTCAAATTCACACCAAATTATGTGATTACAAGAACATCTCCTATCTCTAATCAGAGTTCAAATTCCATAGTCAAATTCACATAGAGCCAAAGTACTTTGGGGTGTAGTAGGCCAATAGATTGGAATTAGGGAATTCAAAAAAATCTATGGTGCTACCTACTTTCTCATGCAAGTACCCAATCTTCATAGTAGACAGACGACACTATAAAGGGTCCTAAAGATTGGGTAACACATCATGGGGAGGTAGGTCCATTTTAATTTTCATGCATATAACTTTCATGGGATGATCTATATACTCCATTTATTTACCTAAGACTTGTGTAGCTAAGAAAAGTTCTTTATAGTCCCTAAGGTTGACAGTCCTCTTATTTTGACAAACCAAATTTGAGTGTCTTAACTTTGATAAAGAGTTTCTATACTTTGGTTTTTCCTTCATTCTCCCCTCCACCCATTTCATTTTCCCCCTTGATAGATAAATTGTGATTCCAAATCTGTTTTCCCTCTTCTTAAAATTCCTTCTTCTTCATTTCTTAAAAACATTCTAGCACTACTTTGTTTTTAGTTTTATCTATCCTTAGAGGAAACAAACATGTTTGATCAACATTGGATCATTTTATATATATTATTTTACATTTAATAGACTTACTTTACTTTCCTCTTTCCATTTATTATGAATTTGTTATGTTATTGCTATGAACACCTAAGTTCATACCCTTTTTCCTTTATTGAGTGAGATGTGGATTGTTACTACGAACTCATCCATGTTGTTTTACCATTTTGTTTTTATTTTAACCATTGATTTGTCTTTCTTATCATTCTTTTTTAAACATGTATCCTTGGTTTGAATAGGTGAGTTTTCCTTTTCCTACTTGAGGTTTACTTGTTTGAGTTTTTTAATCTTTAGTATCCTTTACTTTTTGGTTACCCAATTTACTCTTATTTGACTTGGTCATTTATTCTAACATAGTACTTGTCACCCAACTTGCCAAATTCCCAAGCACAACCTATCCACATAGAAATAGTTATATTGGATTTTCTTGCATTTCTTTTTACTCCTTAGTTTTATATTTTTAGGTTTGTCGAAAATAGTCTCTACACCGTACATAATAAAAACTAAAAACATGGCTAAAAATCATCCCATGATAAAGGTGAGTCAAGGTACTCATCATTTAATTTTTAGATTAGTTTCCATTTTTAGTCATTTACTTTCAGTTATTTTATGCTTGTAAAAATGGTTTAAATTTTTTTTAGCATCAATGTTGTTTGTGTCCTTATGTTCTTTCTCAAAGCACCATCCCCTATTACACCTTAGTGATATATGCTGAGCTTTAAGTGGGGTATATGTATACACATAATATTTTTAACTTTTATCAAATAATGATGCTTTACATCTTGCAAGAACCCATCATGACTCAATCTCTCTGAGTGCATGCCTTAAAGGGTGCATTAGGAAAGGTGTGGGAAGACCTTGGGTGCTTCCCAAGATTGTTGTCCCTTATTTCCACATTATTTCCAATCTATTCATCTCCTAAAACCTTTCCCTAAGTTGTTCCTCCTTCCTTGCATAGTCTTCTAGTCTTTTCCCTCTTTCTATCCTTCTTCTCCTTCCTTGATACCTTTTTGACCTATCCAACACACTAGGTCAACCTGGTCAACCTAGTGTGTTTTAGGGTTAGTTTTATTCTTTAAGTTTGTTATCCTTTTGGTTGACCTAGTTTAAACTTTAGGCATTAGCCCAAAAATGTGCTAGGCCGATCGGGTCAACCTAGCACAACTGACATGTCTGAATGATTTTTGGGTGAGATACTCCTCTATATACAAGGTCATTTCAATCATTATTAAGAATATGTAATAAAGAGTTATTATTCCCTCATATTTCTTCACAATCTGCTCTTTCACCATTCTACTTAAGGAGTCTTAGCTTAGGTTTCTTATTTTGGAGAATCTAGTCTTGTGGATAGGTCTTGGATGCTTTGTCCTAACAAAGTGATTCTTACAAACCACAACAGCCTCTTGAAAATCCCCATTGGCCAAGGGAGAGATTGAATCATGATGGGTTCACATTCAGGTAAGTATATTCTAACTTTGTTCTCCTCTCTTTTAGTAGATAAAAATAGCATAAGTGTTGGCTCGAATAATATTAATCTTCATATTCTATGTATTAGGGTATTACTCATACCTATTTTATTTGAATTTCCCTATACATATTTGATTGATTTACATCTAACCCATCACATTGTGCTACAAGATTTTGTGCACACTAGATTAGTTTACTTTTCTTGTTATTAAAATAGTTTAGTTTCTTATTTATTAGTATAAGTAAAATATCAAATCATAGGACTCTTTTAGGGTTGTGTGATTGTGTTAGACTATAGGATTTGTAACCCTTCCTAGCATGATATGTTGTGACAAATGATACAAGTGATCCCCTAATCGAGTCTAATGGATCCCCATATTGGTCATGCTTCCATTTAATAAGTGTATACCCAATCAAAAGTGTAGGTGTGCTCTATCTTATCTAATCTAAGATTAATTGATGTACATCATGTAATTATAATTGCAGACACCCCTTTTCCTAACCTAAAACCCTTTTTGATAGTTTACATGACTAGGTCAACTAGGTTGACCTTGTACTCTTATTGGTGAAACTCATTTAGGGTCTAGGTTGGCTCTTGGCCGACCTAGCCCATGACCTAGTGATTTTTTATCAATAATGATAATAGGTCAACTGGGTTGACCCTATTAGTGGAAACTTTCAAAAGGGTTTAGGGTTAGTTCCATTTATATAAACACATCCATTTCATCATTATTAGAGAGACATCAAGAGTTATTATTCATTTGCACTTCTTTATAATATGCTCTTCCACCATTCCACTTGAGGAGTCTTAGCTTAGGGTCTATACTTGGATAATCTCATCTTGTGGATAAGTATTTGATGTTTTGGCCTTTCTTAGTGATCCTTACAAACCACAACAACCTCTTGAGAGTCATCTTTGGCCAAGTGAGAGATTGATTCTTGATAGGTTCATCTTCTAGGTACATATATCTTACTTTTCTCCTCTCTTTAGTAGATAGAAGTAATATCAGTATTGACTTTTGAATAATATTACTCTTCTTCTCCATGCATTAAGGTCTTACCTATACATAACTTAATTAGGATTATCTTATGCAATTTTAATTTTATTTTTTACTGACCTCCATATTATGCCATAATATTTGGTGAGCACTAGATTATATTTATTTACTTTACTTGTTATTAGTATAGTGAATATGAAAACATATGACTTAATTAAGGTTATTGCATGTTTTTACTTGACTGGACGCTTTGGAACCATCCCTAGTGATATTCTTGTGATAAGAAATCCCCTAATAAGGTCTAGAATATCCCCATATTGATCATGTTCATGATTATCTAATGTATCTATAATTGGAAGTGTAAGTAGAATCTATCTTCTTTGAGTTAGGATTGATTTTTAGATTTGATGCATTTCTGATTGCATATATTCTAATGAAACCATTGTGAATATAACCTTTGTAGGTTTTCTTTCATGTTTTTCATTTATATCATTTTAGTTATTATTTTTATATATTTACAATACTAGATCAACATGGTCGATATAATTTCTAACTTCTATGCATAGGTTTAGTACACAATCACATAAAAAATGACTCTATTCTTTTTCTGCAAGTCTTCATCAAATATAGGTTACTATATTGAATAGGTTGACATAATAATATTATTCACTTCTAGATAGAAAAATAGGTCAAACATGTTCATATAGTATTCTAGACAACTTATAGATAAAAAACTAGGTCGACCATGCCAGTATAGCTACCTTAATAGGCTTTAACAAATAGGGAATTGTAGAACTAGGTTGACCTAGTCGACACAGTTGGTAGAATTTGAAAGAAACATTCAAGGCACTTTAACAAAATTTTCAAAATCCTAAACATATTCCAATCCACCAAGATTCCTTTCTTTCCCTCTCTTTCAATTCAATTCTTCTTTATAGTTCTATTTTTCAAAGTTTAAAGTATTTAAAATTGCAATCACATAACAAACTAGGTTGACCTAGTCGGCCTAGTTTTGTATTCTATCTTCTATTTGAAAGACTAGGTCATCCTAGTTGATTAAATTCTTAAGGACTCTTGATTATATAGTATAATAATGACACTATCAACTCTATTCTATAATGTTTGCATACACTATCATCTGAACTGACTCTAGACTATGTTTCAAATTAGGAATTAACAACTATATGATAGTAATTAATTCACACTTTCACTTTTAGTTGTTTACATGATTAAATTAGATCATATAGTCTAATTAGGTGGTTTTTAAATATACCCTTTAGTTACACTATTTTTTAATTTCTTGCACACACTAACAAATCACATAATTTTAAAACACATTTAAACATTTGTCTACCCAAGGCCTACCTGCTTGGATTTCATCACCAATGGGGAAGTCGACTTGGTTTTTTGGACAAGTATAAACACATGGTTAATGGTATATATTGGAAAAGAATATAACACCCTTATTATTGTGGGATTATGAAGTGAGGGGGTGGGCCCCAATACCAAGCTAGTACCATTGCCAACATAGATATTTTTTAGCCTAAACTTCCTCAAACCATCCATAGATTGCTTTCTAGTTCCTTAATTTTAGCCAACTTCCCTATCACACTTAAAAATAACAGTTTATAATAATAAAAGCATTTAGGATGACCACTTAGTTAGCATATAATTTTCATTTGAATTGTTACTCCTTGATCATTATATGTTATATTGAAAAAACTTGCATTGGTTAGCATTGGTGAAAGGTTTTATGTTGTATGTCTCAATTGGGATAATTCTCATTGACCCAATTGATTATGTGATTAATTCCATTTATTGCTTTCAAATTCATTGAAAAATATTTCCCTGTTCTCAGTACACTGTATATCTATTTGACATAGTCTCTTACAAATTGTTTTTCTTCCTGCCTACAATACTAAGTCAACCCAATCAACTTTGTATCTATTTTACTAGTCAGATTATAATACTAGGTTAACCTAGTTGACCCTGTATCCTTATTAGGATCTATATTTTTTCTATTTTAAAGTACTAGGTTGATCCAGTTGATTCTATACTCTTATTACTATCCTATCTATCCAACCCACTTCTCTATTTATCCTTTCTTAGCATTCTATTCATTTATATCAAATCATCATGAAGTCCCTTATTAAAATATTCTTGGACAACTTAAATCCATTTATATACTATATGAGATGTTCATTTATCCCTCTTGTTTCCTCCCAAGATAACACTCACTCTTAGATAACCTCTTTCCCTCCTTCATCTATGGATTGTAACATGGTACAAATCATACATCGTGATGAAGTAGGTAGATCTGATCCTTTTTGTACCTATCAATACATTTCTCATCTTCAAACTCTTTAACATAATGTGGGAGTAATTGACACAAGTATATCTAATAATCCCACTAATAATCCATCTTACAATAACCCTTCCCCTAATACCAATTTAGGGAATTATCCTAAAAACACCAACCCACTAATTGATATGACTCAACTTCTTGCATAAGTCATACACCAAATAAACATAATGAAAATTGATAACACCTCTCAAATGATGTAATTACATCATTAAATCAATATGACTAGTCAAATTACAACTATCAATCCTCATGCGAACCCAAATTTTATTCCTCCACCTCTTAGAGATGCCTCAGGAAATGTTATTCTTTAACCTATTATAAATAACAAAATTATTCAAAATATATAAAATGAGCCTTTAGCTCCTTTCATCATGTCCGTTTAAATTGGTAATATATCTCCAACTATTAAATATGATGGGACTAAATACCATGCATCCTTTCTCAAATCCCTTGACAATCTTTACAAAGAGTAGATCCAAACTAATACTTTCACCACAACTAAAATTTTAGTTAAAACCTTCACTAGTGATGTATTAGATTGGGTCAACCAACTTACCTAACATTTCATTTAGAAATTTGAGGATTTAATTAGTCCTCTCATCAAAGAGTTTCAACATAATGATCTTCTTAAAAATTATCTTAGCCATTTCATCAATGCTAAACAATCTCCCACTAAATCAACTCATGATTTTGTCAAATGATGGAAATCTTGGCTCATAAAGATGATCATAACATGACTGATGATAATTTGTTTAAACTCTTTATAAATACTTTAACTCTTTCTCTTTAATCTAAGGTTCAGAATTTTGCTCATCAAACACTTAACGAAGTTCTTGACCAAGCTAAACATCAAGACTTCCTCATAAAGCAATTTGACCCTAATCCTAAATTACTTAAAGGATCTTTTCAAACTTCTTCCAATGCCATCACTGGAAATAATCTACAAATAACTAAGATTTTCCAAAGCTGACATTCCCCCATATTTTCACATACCATTAACTATGTAGCAAATGAAATACTTTTTACCACCGTCTAAACCCTTACTTATCCTAATAATCCTTCTAAATGGTATGACCCTAATCAAATTTGTTGGTTACATGCCAACATTGGTCATTCCCATGAGTCTTGTAGAGTGATTAATAAATTTGTTGTCTCCTACATGCTTGGTGATTCATTTAATCATGAAGACATGATAAACCTTTGTAATCACAAGTACAACACCACTTATCAAAAATGACAAGCCTCTAAAAATTCTTTTTCTAATAACTAAAAATCTTTTTCCAAAACTAATAATCAACAAAATACCAAGGATTTTTGTGCTATGGATGCCGACTATGACCAATATTACGACAATTCTCAAGATGCTAACACATCTAAGGTCAATTATCATCGTAAGATGACTCACCAAGATCTTATCACAAAACTTAAGAAACCATATTTATAAAAATAAATTTTCAAAGATACTACAACCACTCCTTTAGCATTGAAATCCCATGAGGAACCACCTCCTCCTTCTAAACTACCATCAACTTCCATTCCTTCAAAATATACCTTACGTTCCAAAACTCACATTGGTTCTTCTTCTAAATCCCATTGGAAATTTCTCAAAGAACTTAACTCCATGCCTTACAAGATTCCACTTATGGATTTAGTTGGTACTTCCTCTTATCATCACAAGTTTCTTATGTAATAATTATAAGAAATTGAATATCTATGTTCCATAGATGAAGAACCACCTTCTATTGAGCCTCACCTTACCAATGTGTATACCATTTAAACTATTTATTTTTCTTCTAAACTATCTATTAAATTTCTTGAATAAGACACAATTAATGATGAATTCCTTTTTTGTGTTGATGATCCACCACTATTCATTAAAATAACCATTAAGACTATTATTATCCATAAATTTTTAGTTGATGAAAGCTCTGGTATTAATGTGTCATCTATGTGGATCATCTAAAAACTTGGTTATAATAAGAATCATCTCAAGCAAACCCACCTTACCTATCAAGAATTGTATAAAACTAATCAAAAGTCGCTTGGCTATATTTGGCTTCCCCTAATAATCAGACCTATGGCCCTTCAAAATAAACTTACGGTACTTTATTTTCCCTTATATTATAACATACTCCTTGGTTGCCCTTGGACTCATAGAATGAGGGTCATCACTTCTTTCAGTAGCTAATGCATCTAATTCTTAAAAAATGGTAAATAGTATAAACATGAAGTTGATCTCAACCCTTGGAGTATTTAACTTCCTAATCCAAAATATAAATATCACATCCCTACCATTCATACCATCAACAATTCTCCCTTACCTTAGTTCATCAACATCAATCCAAAATTATAGGTCACTCTTATTGATTAGGATGATGATGAACCTAATGGCTTACAACATACTGTCAACACTACTAAGCTACCTCACAATATATCGAAGTGGCTTCCTCCTTATTTATTACCTTGTGACCATACTAGTCCACTCATTGATGATATCATTAATTTTCCACCTCCATACAATACTCAGGAGCCTTATTTTCTAAAATATGCCTTCACATGCAATGAATATGGATTGGCTAAATTATTTCAAGACCCTTTAATCATGTCTCTATGTAAATTCAATAATATTGGTATTTCACCTTTTTAAACTCCCCCTAAATATCAAGCATGTACCATTTCTCAAATCTATCATCTATGATGATAAATACATCATGGCCCAAGTTCAATCTTGAGACTTAAATGTTCAACATTATCAGAAAACTTTAGTTCAAATACATGCTTTTAACTAGGATGTCCATACCATTTTAATGGATCATGAATTAGATCCTAAAGGTCATGTACCTCCTGTTAATACTCTACTTCTTGATACTGCTTGGGTGGTAGAATAAATCCTACCTTTTGAACCTTTGAATATTCTTTACAACCTATACATCCCATCATTACATCCAATTCTTCCCCCATCAAAGAAACTAATGATACACCAATCTCATCTGATCTATCTACCTCTCCTACTCTTGAGAAGGCATTAGATGCCAAGGCCACATATGTCCATCAAATACAGTCTGAATATGACTGTCATGGTAATCATATTATTTATCTAGAGGTAGATGTTGAGTATCATGGTCCTCTTCACACTTTTCCTAGTGATAAATCTCTTCTTGAATTAATTCATGCCCAAGAACCCTAACTTCCTCGACAACATCAAAAACTTTAGAATTTCAAAAATAAATCTCCTTATTTCATCACTAGCATCGATCCTACAACTAATTCAATTTATTCTTTACCTAATGAACCATACCACTTCTAAGATGTGAATGCTACACTTATTGAAGAAACTACTCACATTGAATATGGTACTCCATCAGGCCCTCACCCAATTAGAATTTCTCACAAACTTTCACCTACTAAACATGAGAAATTTAGTTTATTTTTTTATAAATATCATGAGATATATGCTTGGTCTTATAATTACAAGCTTGGTATTGACCCTATCATTGTCATTCATAATATCATCACTTATCTCGAAGCTAAACTTGTGCATCAAAAGTAATAGAAATTTACACTTGAGGTTTCCACCTTATGTCACAAATAAATTATCAAACTTATTGATGATAAGTTTATCAAACCAATGGATTATTCTTAATGGGTTTCTAACATAGTTCCCATTCAAAAAAAAGTAACCATGGTCATTTTCATCTACATTGATTTTCATAATATTAATCTTTCCTGTCCCAAGGATAATTTCCCTCTACCTTCAATAGATGCCATTATTGATTCCACAATTGGTTATGAAATTTTGTCTCTTATGGATGGCTTCTTGGGATACAATCAAATTCACATTGCCCCTGAAAACTAATAAAGGACAACCTTTATCATGGAATGGGCACCTATTGCTATGTTAAATTCCCCTTTAGACTCAAAAATATCAAAGCCACTTATTAATGATTAATGAATCATATCTTTCATGATCTTATCCACAAAATTGTCAAAACCTATGTCGATGAACTCATCACTAAGTCTAAAAGTCACAAGACTCATCTTTCTAATCTTGTCATCATCTTAAATCATGTTCTCAAATATAAAGTTAGACTAAACCCTTATAAATGTATCTTTGGTGTTACATCTAGAAAATTATTATGATTTTTAGTCTCTCTCTATGCCATCGATGTTAACCCTACCAAGATTAATGTTATCATCAACATGCCCATCCCTTATTTCATTCTAAACATTCAGACTTATCTTGGTAAACTTTAGGTAATTAGATGATTTTTCCATGAAATGGATTACCATATCTACTAAATCAATTCTCTTCTTAAGAAAGGTAATTATTTAGAATGGATGGACCCTTGTAAAAAATAATTTGATAACATAAAAGAATAATTGATTCACACACCTACACTTCATCCTCCTTCAAATGATCAACCTTTAATCTTATATACTTACTCCACACCCATATCAATTGGGGTAATGTTTGCTCAACAATATGATACTGGAAGAGAATATGCCATCTACTACATCATTCAAGGTCTCATCGATTATGAGAAACATTACATGAAATTTGAATGTGATTGCCTTTCCATATATTTTGTAGCTAAAAAACCTTGACATTATATGATTTATCAGACCACTTATGTTATCATCCATTTCGATCCCCTTCATCACTTCTTCTCAAAATCCTTTCTTCCTAGAGACAAAATTTACAAGTGGATGGTCCTCATGGAATTTGATCTTTGAATTGTTACTCATAATGTTTCAAAAGATGAATCATATCTAATCAACTTGCCACAAATCCTATGCTAGCTACCAACCACCTTCAAGATAGTCTTCATGATGACAATATTCTCTATATTGAAGGTGTCAACCAAGCTATATATCTTAAAGATTAATTCCATAACTTCACTACTGATCTTGAATCAAGTAATCTTGATGAATCTACTTTCCTCGATATTACTCAACCAAAATTAGTTATTGAATAACTTCTTGAAAATGTCGAATTACATGAGGATACTTAGACCCTCCATTTTGATGGTGCTAAATACCTTCAAAGAGTTGGGACAGGGTGGATTTTTACAATTCTTCTCAAAAAAATCATCCCTTTATATTTTTACTTAATATTTAATGTCACTAAAAACATGGTAGAGTACTAAGCTTTAATCTTAGGCATGAGAGTTATTCTTGATTTATATATCCAATACCTACATGCTTTAGGTGATTCTCATCTCATTTGATACCAAGTCAACAGTGATTACCAATTTAAAATTGAGAACCTAATTTACTATCATCAAATTAGAACTACTCTCATGAAATATTTTATTTATTTCACTATTGATCCTATCCTTTGAGATCAAAATTCTATTGTTGATTCCCTTGTTTATTCAACATATCTTTTTCATTCGTACCAAGTTCTTACCGATCCCACTTTTTTTATCCTAATAAGAAAATCTCCATCTTCTACTCAACCACATGATTTTCTTATCTACCACATTAAGGCTATCACCATTTAACAAAGCCCATGGTACAAAGACATCATTCAATTTTTGGAACACCAAATTTATCCTCCCAACTTCAATTCTTATGAAAAGACTCACATTCACAAATAAGATTTTAAATATGTATTTTGATATATCATCCTATATTATTTCAATGCTAAAGGTACCTTGCTCTATTGTGTTAGTAAAGATGAGGTTGTTCCTCTCCTTGAGAAAGCACATGGGGGAATTTAGGATGACCATTATAGAGAACATGCTATAACCCATAAATGCTTATGTATGGGATACTTTTAGCCCACTCTTAAAAAGGATGACATAGAATTTACTAAAAAGTATAATTCTTACCAACTTCATGATGATTTAATTCATTCACCTCTAGCTGAGCTTCAAACTATCAAATCTTCTTGGCCATTCTCCATGTGGGGATTAGATCTTATAGGAAAATTACCTCAATATCAAGATGGAAATGTATTTATAATCACAATCACAAAATATTTTACCAAATGGGTTAAAGCTATGTCCCTTGTTAATGTAACCGATAACACCATCTCCAAATTCATCCTTAATCAATTCATTTGTTTATTTGGTGTCTCTCATACTATTATTTCAGACAATGATGGTAATTTTAAAAATAAAGATGTTAAACAACTCTGTGCTAAATTTAAAATCAATCACAATTTTTTCACACCCTATCATCCAAAATGTAAAGGACAAGCTGAGGCCACCAATAAAATTCTTAATAAAATTCTCCAAAAGATAATTTGTAAAACCCACATGGATTAACACCTTCATCTCTATCATTTTCTTTGGGCTTATCACACTAGCATATGTACTATCACTGGGGCAACATCACTTTTTTTAGTCTATGATTTTGAGTCAGTGATTCCATTAAAATTTGAACTTACATCTCTCCATATATCTCTTCATAATATCATACCCAATTAAAAATTACGTGAAGCTCACCTTCATGCTTTCGATCTTCTTGATGAACTCTATTTTTATGCTTTGAAACATAATTACCAATAAAAGCCCCATATTACTAAATAAAATAATAAACGAGTCAAATTTCACAAATTTAATATTGGTGATCTTGTCCTTAAATTAGATTGCACTCATGACAAAGAAGGTAAGTATGCCCAAAAATGTTGGGGCTCTTATTTAGTCAAAGATAGACTTGTTCCAAGTACTTATCACCTTCAAACCAATAAAGGTCATGTTTTAAAATATCCCACCAACATGCAATTACTCAATAAGTATTTTGTCTAATCATTCCCTTCTTTTTCATGCTATCTATCTATCAGTTTTTACTTGATACTTACATGAGTCTCACCCTCTATAGAAACTCTCTCTTTTTTACAAACCCTAGTCCTCCCTTTTGGTCTTTTGGTTTCCCCTTTTTCTCATGAGTTATATTGTAACACTATAAATATGACCTGGTATTACCCATGATATACATTTATTCTCTTTATTTTCATACTTTTTACACACTTTTTGGCACCCCTTGGGTTTCTCTTTTATGATTTGTAATGTAAGACCATGGATAGGACCTAGCCTTCCTCACAAAAAACATCTTTTTTTATCCCATTTATTTTTTTCTAATACTTTGTGGCACCCCATGGGTTTCTCTTTTATGAGTTACCATGTAAGACCATAGATAGGACCTGGCCTTTCTCATAACATCACCATCTTTTCCTTCCTTTTATAGAATGTGTTTTTCAAATGGTTACAAGTTCTTGATCTTTATTCTTAGCATTAGCTTTTGCTTCTTTTGATAGATGAAATTTTCACAACAATCTATGTTAACATGTTTTCCTCCATTTCCCTCATTGTTATGATAAAGAATCACACTTTATTATCATTATATCCACTTTTCACCCTTTGTCACATTTTTTTATGATTTTAAGTAATTCAAATTGTTTCATATTTCATTCCTCTTGATTTCCTTTCCTTTCACTCCACATTGGATTAAACAAGATCAAAGTTAAGATAACACTTTTATTTCACTTGACTTTATGAGACTCTTAGACACCATGTTGTCTAAAGTTCTCTCTCTTAGAAACCAAGTCCCAAGTATTCAAATTAAATTCATCTTTTGCACCCATGTTTGGTTTTCTAAATCCATATGGAGGAGGAATAGGAAAAAAATACATCAAAAAAGTTAAAAGCCAAATCATTTGAAATAAAAGGTAATGCCATACAAAGGGAAACATAAAAATTTTAAAAGTTGAAATCACACAAAAATACATAATTACAAGCACATCTCCTATCTCTAATTGAATTTCAAACTCCATAGTTAGCCTCACAATAGAGTCAAGGTCCATTGGGGTATGGTAGGCTAGTAGATTGGAATAGGAGAATTAAATTAACTCTATGGTATTACTTAATTTTTCATGCAATTAACCAATCTTCATAGTAGATTGATGACTCTATAAGGGGTCCTAAGGAATGGGGAACATGTTGTGAGAAGGTAGGTCTATTTTACTTATTCATGCATAAAGCCTTCATAGTATGATCTACATACTTCATTTGTTGACCTAAGACTTGTGTTGCTAAGAGAATTTCTTCAGAGTCCTTAAGGTCAACATTCCTATTATTCTAACAAACTTAATTTGAGTGTCTTGAATTTGATAAAGAGTTCCTATACCTTGGTGTTTCCTTCATTTTCACCTCCACCCATTTCATTTCCCACCTTGACAGGCATATTTTGATTCTAAATATGTTTTCCCTCTTCTCTACTTCCTTCTTCTTCACATCTTAAAAACATGCTAGCACTAATTTATTCCAATTTTATCTATCCTTAGAGAAAAATAATATGTTTGAACGACTATGGATTTAATTTATTTACACCATGAATTTACATTTCTAGATATGCCTTGATTTCTTTTTACTATTTTTTATTATTATACCACCCTCTTTGCAGACACTTGAGTTTATTTCTACTTTCATGTACTTTTTTTATTATTTGAGTGAGGTTAGCTTGTTACTTATCATTCATTAATGTCATTTTCCCTATCATGAACCTTTTTCCATTAATGATTAAGGATTGTTACTGCTCACTCATCAATATTGTTTTACCATTTGATTGCCCATCTTTATTTAATTAAGGATTGTTGCTACTTTTAAATTTATGTTTGATTACCATCTTTTTTGACATGTAACCTTGGTTTGACTTGGTGAGTTTTCCTTTCTTACTCAAGGTTTACTTATTTGATATTTTTGGTCATTTGTAGCCTTGGATTTTTGGTTACCAGATTTACTCTAAATTTTAACTTGGTCATTTGGTCTAACATGTTATAGGTACAATCACTAGAGGGGGGGGGTGAATCAATAATTAAAAATAATCTGATTCAATTAAAAATGATTAAACATTCAACATACATCAACTTGATCAAGAAACATAAACATGAAAGCACATACATCCAAAGCATACATAAGAGCATACACGACATGATCACATCATATATGTGAGAAAATATCTTAGGGGATAAAACCCATTAAAAAATCCAAGATGGAATATATTATTTAAAAAAATACCCAATATTTAGACCAACACCAAATAATCAAGGAACACCCATCCCTTATTTTAGTGAGACACAAATCCCATAAGGAGCTATTGCCAGTATCTAGCTGAGAACCCATAACAACTAGACCTTTAGTAAGCTTTACCTTGCAAGAGGAACCAACCCCATAAGTAACCAAGCACCCATTTAAATAATTGAATAGATCACCTTGAACACCTATTTATACTCTTCAATTGATGATGATCACCTTTGTTATCACTCTTGACCTCTAATCTCTCTCAAGCTGCCTCTAGGGATAACTTGCTCAAATTGCCTCTTTTAGGTTCATTAGGTCCAATGAATTGTGCGTCCTCTTACATAAACTTGATCAGATAAGAGTGTCTAATATTAATCATAATATAATAGTCCTTACTAACCTGTACCTTCTCTTTCAAAGGTTCTCTCCTTCACTTGAATCCACACGTATACTACTAGCACAATTAGTCCAATTAGACCTTGTACTTATAACATTTTATACCTTTTACCCATCTTGGTTGGACAAGATGATTTATATATGTAGAACATATTTTAAATATGTCCTCATACACCTTATCTATAATAACCACACATTCCTTAGGTCAGTCATTACCTCATTAGCCCCAAACCACCATCAGGTCTTGGTGAGACCTAAAACAATCAGGTCTTCATACTCATACATTACAACTTCAACTTCTTGGGATAATTTTAGATTATACCAAAGATTGAAACAAATAATAATATCTCATATATATCCTTAATAACTCCTTCATGGGTCTATGCCACCTGGAACACCAACTCAACACTCAAACCTACCAATTAGGTCTCCTTGCTCTTTAGGTCTTCAAATATAGAAAACACAGTCTCAAAATTATAAAACAAACACTCAAGTATTTCACATATAAATATTATTATATAATATGGGTGAACCCTTAAGTACCTCTTATAAACCTTTATATTATTTAGACACTTCAACACAAGATCTAAGCACTCAATTCAATTCTCTTAGAATGACCACTCAGACTAGTCACACATAGTCAAAAAATAATCAAGATATTTTGAATCTCTATATCTGATCAGGGTCATATAATGACAACCAATTACTTATCATAATCTTTTAAAAATTATACAACATCTCCATACTCATTTTATTCCTTAACTCTACACATAACACCTTCAACTTACCTTTACAAAATGTCACTTAATCTGCCAATGCATTCACTAAACATAGTCAACTTCTAAGCATTTGTTAACACTAAATATGGATTGATAAAACCTCCATAATTTATAAAAATATCATTCATGTAGTCTAAAACACTGTCTAATAGTTATATCATCTTAAAACATCAAAATATTATTAATAAAAACTTAATTAACCTTCTCGAGTCACTTGCAGAACATGATCAAACACATAGTAAACTTTGGAGATTAATATTTTTTACTATACAAACATTAAAATCTTGTAATAAACTTTTATGGATGTGCCTTTAAGTTCTTTACAAATTTTATGTTTACATCACCATTAAATTCATCCTATATCAAAAGTTATAAGCAAAATACTGAGCACTGGTTTTCCTTTATTAAATTTAAATGCCAATGGTCATTATGTAAACATTAAACATCAAAAATTTGACCTCATCTCATGATCCCTAGATACTTTGAACAAATACGTGTTGTTGATATCCTTATAAGTAGCCTAGTCTTTATCTTGTAATTCTCACCATTGATTTTTGATCTGAGCTCCTATGATTGTGCTGCTTGGTAGTTCTATGTGCCTTCTAAGCACATTGACTAATTGAATTAGACCACACCATTGATCTTCATCTATATCAAAACCCACATGTCATTGATATTCTATCAAAGCTTTAATATTATGACACTTATCACCTATGCATGCAACTTAAAATCTTTGACATATTTACTAAATGCACACTATTGGAGAACTATCGAAAAGATCAAGTGCTCCATTAGATCTTTATCTAGTTAGATTAAATTCTCACCATTATATCTATGATCTGATTAAACACTCACCATATATCTTCGATAATTCAAATTTGGCTAAGTATGAGAACTTATTAAATTCTATCTGAGAATCCAGCTTTGCACCTTAATAAATTTTACTATGCTGAACCTCATGACCTAAAATTTGAACCATATGATCTCCTCACATAGGGGAATATATCCATATATCAAGATACATCTAAAAAATTCACATGTGTGAAATATGACATCATCAATATGCTCACTCAACTTTATCTATCAAGATAACTACTTCAGCTTAGACATTCATATGACTATTCTAATGAATTTCATTCACTTACATAAGCATTATAAGTACTCATAACACCCCATAGGGTCTCTATCATATGTCCATGCCATCAATATCATCCATCAATTGCCTTACAATGTCAAACACTGAATAACATGCAAGAATATTGAAGCACATGTTGTCATTGTCAATCTAACACACATGACACCTCAAAAATAACCTTGGTCACCTTGGAGAGATCATAGACAAACCTCCAACAATATCCCCCTTTATAATTGATGTCAACACAAAAAAATCTTATGCATAGACTCTATCTCTCTCTTCAAGCACTTCCTCCCCCTTTGACACAATGACAAAGTGGGCTCAACTCCTGATCTTGTGGACCTAAAAAGACTTCTAAGACAAATCATAGGAAAGAACCACCTCTAAGAGATGATACAAAATCCCCCTAACATTATGCATACCTCTTCTTACCTTGAGCTTATTCAATCATTCTCCATGACTACACTCTTCATTGATTATACATAAATTCTTGTCTCTCAAATTATACTATATAATCCTTTGATCCTAGGACCTGACCATTTACAAATCTTCCCATTTATTTATTCATGAGGATTCAATACATTATTAAAGCACGTGACTTGGTTTAATCAATTCATCATATCAACATGCTTGAGTTTACATCTATAGCAAACTTTTTTATATCTACACCATGACTAGAATATTTTGACAACTTATCATCCTTGATTAGACACCTAGAAACTTCCATTCCCTACTTGTAAACCTTGCATACTCAGAGTCATTCTTCACCATATTGACCAACTAGACCATTCATCAAAGATTGAGCAAAAATTTTACTTTAGGATCATTGTCCCTAAATATATCTTCTAAATCATTCCATCACAACACTTTGGAGAAGTTACATAAATATCATTGCTCCCCCTTAGCCAAGAACATTTTCAAAATATCTTTCTTGTCCTACAACATCAACCAAACTTAAACTAACATCCACCATGCTTCCTCTTTCTGTAAAGTGTCTCTTTGAAGCTTAGAGAGAGAGACATTTGACATAGTGAGACAAAAAGTCCCAAAACTCAAGAGACTCCCATATCTTCATACTCTCATTTGAATTCTAGTCCTACCTCATCACCAAATTGACTTTGAACGGATCCTTGGATTCATTCTTTGCTTCAAACTTATCAACTAATTTAGAAAATATAAACTCTTGACTTTCCTTCATGTCTATCATGGAAAACAAACCATATTTGTTCTTAGTCTAATCACTCTGAACAAGATTAGGTTTCCAAAAGTATTTGTGAGACACACCTTTGACATAGTGAGACTAAAAGTCCCAAAACTCAAGAGACTCCCATATATTCATACTCTCATTTGAATTGTAGTCCTGCCTCATCACCAAATTGACTTTGAATGGATCCTTGGATTCATTCTTTGCTTCAAACAATCTATTAATTTAGACAATATAAACTCTTGACTTTCCTTCATGTTTATCATGGCAAACAAACCATATTTGTTCGTAGTCTAATCACTCTGAACAAGATTAGGTTTCCAAAAGTATTTGTGAACTCTTCCTTGCATAGTAAGAGCTCCATATACCTTATTTTCTTTGAGAACTCATTCAACTTGTTCTTGCAATACTTATAAATATGAAAAATTCTATGACAACTAAAAAAGAAAAGATCATTCATACCTTCTACTTGATGAATATTATGGATCTCATCAAACATACCATCTTATCTTTTAGGTTCATTATGATCAAGGTTGACTATCTTAGGCCTCCATACTTGGGTTAGTTTTTTCCATGAATTCTAGGGCAAAATCTAGCAATATGTCCCATGTCATGACAATTATAGAAAACTACATTATCCATACCTCTAGTTGACCAATTGCTCTTCTGTTTATAGTTTCTTGCCTTATGACCAAACCTATGACAAGCATAACAATGACCATTAAAATATATTTCATACCTCATAACAATTGGCTACTTGATGGATGTTTTCTTGTTGATATTGGTAGTTGCATCCTTCTTGTCTTGAGTTGTCCTCTCTTGTTCTTTCTTAGCCTTTTTTACCTTGACAACAAATTGATCATGCTCATCCTTCAATGAATCTAGCTTGGTTTTCAAATGAATGCTCTCATCTTCTTTAGATATCATACTTGAACTAGTAGCCTCTAACTTAATTCTGAGAAATTGGATATTCTTCTTATCCCTCTTAGATTATTTAGCCATGCCATCCTTCATTCTACATGCTTGCTCTTCAATAATATTTATAGAATAAATATTGAACTTAAAATCATCATGCTCACCTTGCTTTGAACTCAACTTGGCATTTTTTACTTCTAACTGAGTCTTGAGATGTATGCATTCTTCCTATTTTGAACAAAAAATTGTTTTTATAATCCTTAATTGATCCATAATGGTCATCTTATCTTCTTTGATTGTTTCACATATTCCCTTAAACTTAGTTTAAAAACTACTTACCTTTTATATTTTTTCCATGAATGCCTTGGATTGTTCTTGAAGAGCATTGGATAATGACCTTAACTCTAAATTTCATTTCCTCAATTTCTTAGCCATATTTGTACCTTGGATCACATTTAAGTGGTTAAACTTACACAGAAGGTCCTGATCTGATACCAATTATTAGAGGTATAATCATTGAGAGGGGAGGTGAATTAATGATGCAAGATAATATAAGTAAATTCCAAAATATTAAATATTTAGCATACATAAACTTGATAAAGCAATATAAACATGAAAGCACATAAATCCAAAGCATACATAAGAACATACATTACATGAACACATCATATATGTGGGAAACCCTCTTGGGAGATAAAACACACTGAACCTTGAAAGATGGAATATAATATTACAAAAAAAATCTAAAATTTATACCAATATAAATTTATCAAGGAACACCCATCCTTTAATTTAGTGATACAACAATCCCATAAGGAGCTACTGCCCCTATCTAGCTGAGCACCCACAACAACTAGACTTTTATCAAGATTTACCTTGAAAGGAAGAACCAACCCCATAGGAAAATAATCACCAAATAATATACCTAAATATATCACCTATAACACTTATTTATACTCTTTAATTGATGATTCTCACCTTTGTCTACACTCTTCACTTCCAATCTCTCAAGTTATCTCTAGGGCTAACTTGATCAAATTGCCTCTTCTAGGCTCATTAGGTCCAATGATCTATGTGTCCTCTTGCATAAACTCAATCCAATAAATATGTATGATATTATTCACATTTTTATATTCCTTACTGACATATACCTTCTCTTTCAAAGGTTCTCTCCTTTGCTTGAATCCATATGTATACTAGTAACACAATTAGTCCAATTAGACCTTGTACTTATACCATATTTTACCTTTTACCCATATTTGTTGGCCAATATGATTTACATATATTAAAAAAAATTTAAATATGTCCTCATACATGTTACATTTAATAACCACACATTCCTTAGGTTGGTCATTACCTCATTAGCCCCAAACCACCATCAGGGCTTGGTGACACCTAAAACAATTAGGCCTTCATACTCATACATTACAACTTCAACTCTTTGGGCCAATTTAAGTTTCTAAAAAATATTTAAAAACATTAAAAATATCTCCAATATCCCCTTGATAAATCCCTCATGGGCCCATGCCAGCTAGAACACCAACTCAACACTTGAACCTACCAATTAGGTCTCCTTGCTCTTTAGGTCTTCAAATATAGAAAACATAGTTTCAAACTTCTGAAGCAAACACTCAAGTATTTCACATATACATGATTATATCACATGTTTTAACTATTAAATACATATAATACACCTATATATGATTTTTACACTTCAAAATAGGCTCTAAACACTCAATTCAACTCTCTTATAATGACCACTCAGACTAGTCACACATAGTTAAGATACAATCAATCTATTTTGACTCTCTATATATGATCAAGGACATATCAAGATAAATAGTGCATTATTATAATAATTTGAGACTTATAAAACATATATATACTCATTTTATTCCTTAAATCTACTCAAAACACTTTCAAATTACCTATGCAAAATGGTCAATTAATATGCCAATGTATTCAATAAACACAATCAAATTCTAAGCCTTTTTTCACACTAAATATGGATTTATCAAATCTAAAAAATTCAAATGGATAGTATTCATGGATTATAAAACACTATCCAATAATTATATACTATTAAAACATCAAAATACTATCAAGAACAACTCAATTATCCTTCTTGGGTCACTTGTAGAACATGATCAAACACATAGTAAAATTTGGAGATTAATATATTTTACTATACAAACATTCAAATATTTTAATCAATTTTTTTGGATGAATCTTTAATTACTTGAAAAAAATTCTTTTTACATCACCTTCAAATTCATCCCAGATCAAAAGTTATAAGCAAAATACTGAGCACTAGTTTTTTATTTGTTAAATTCAAATACCAATGGTCACTGTGTAAACATTAAACATCAAACACTTTGACCTCATCTCATGATCCCTAAAAACTTGTAAAAAATACACACCATCAATTTCATCATAATTAGTGTGGTATTTATCTTGAAACATTCACCATTGATCTTCGATTCGAGCTCCTATAATTGTACTACTTGGCAACTCTACATGCCTTCTAAGCACATTGACTATTTTAATCAATCCATGCAGTCAATATCCATTTGTATTAGCACCCACATGTCATTTATTTTATATCAAAGCTTCAATATTGTGACACTTTTCACTAGTTCATGCAATCTTAGACTCTTTGACATATTAACTAAATACGTACCATTGGATTACTAATGACAAGATCATATGATTTGTTAGATCCTTATCCAATCAGATTAAATGATCATTGTTATATTTTTGATTTGATTAAACACTAACCATAGATATTTGATAATGAAAATTTGACTATGGGAACTTAGTAAACTCTGTCTAAGAAGTCGACTTTACACCTTAATAACTTTTGATACACTCATCCTCATGACCTAAAATTTGAACCATATGATTTCCTCACACAAGGGAATCTATCCATATATCAAGATGATTTTTAAACCTTCACACATGTGAAATATTAAATCATCAATATGCTCACTCAAATTTATCTGTCAAGATGACTACTTAAGCTTAGACATTCATATGGCTATTTTGATGAATTTAATTCACTTGTATAAGCATTCTAAGAACTCATAGCACCACATATGGTATATTAAGCATGTGCATACCATAAATATCATCCATAAATTACCTTACAAATTCAAACACTAAAATACCATGAATGAACACTGAAGCACATTGAATTACACTTTGTGATTGTCAATCTAACACACATGATACCTTATCAACAACCTTGGTCACCTTGGAGACATCATAGATAAACCTCCAACATAACATATCACTTGTCACCCTAACTTTCCAAATTTATAAGTACGTCCCATCCACATAACACCAATTATCTTGTATTTCTTACATTTGTTTATTTTTTCATTTTAGTTTTGTATTCTTGGGTTTGTTGAAAGCAGTATTTGTGCCCTCCATAATAAAAACTATAAACATAATAGAAAAATTTGCAACAATAAAGGTAAGTCAAGGTATACATGAAATTTAATTTCCATCTATTTCCCTTTTAGTCATTTACTTTCAATTCTTTTTGCTTTAAAATACTATAAATTTTTTTAGCCTCAATGTTGTGTGTTACTATGTTCTTTCTTAAATCATGATCCTATGTTGAACTTGAGTGAAACATGATGATATTTGAGTGGAGAATATGTATACACATAATATTTTCAAATTTTATCAATTATTGATGCTTTTTATCTTGTATGAAATTATCGAGTCTCAATCTCTCTAAGTGCACACCTTAAGGGGTGCACTGGAAAAGGGGTGAGTAGACCATTGGTGCTTTGTAGGATTATTGTCCCTTATTTCCACTTATTACCAATCTAACCAGATCATAATTTTTTTCCCTAAGATATTACTCCTCTTTTTCATACTCGTTAATTCATTTTCCACTTTTAGTACCCATTTTCCTAGCCTAATATCCCTTTCAATAGTTTACATGACTAGGTCGATTGGGTTGACCTTGTACTCTTATTGGTTAAAATCATTTATGGTCTAGCTCAGATCTTGGTTGACGTAACCTGTAACCTAGTGAGTTTTTATCAATAACGATGCTAGGTTGACTGGGTTGATCTTGTCAGCCAATTTTTTTAAAAGGGTTTAGGGTTAGATTCTCTTATATAAACACATCCATTTCATCATTATTATAGAGATATCAAGAGTTATTATTCATTTTCACTTCTTTCCAATTTGCTCTTCTACCATTCTACTTGAGGAGTCTTAGATTAGGGTTTCTACTTGGAGAATCTTGTCTTGTGGAGAAGTCTTGGATTCTTTCACCTTTCTTAGTGATGCTTACAAACCATAAGAAACTCTTGCGAATCACCTTTAGCCAAGGGAGAGATTGAGTCTTGATAGGTTCATCTATCAGACATATATCTCTAACTTTGCTCCTCTCTTTAGTAGGTAGAAATAACATAAGTATTGGATTTTGAATAATATTACTCTTCTTATCCATGCATTAGGCTCTTACCTATAGAAAAAATTAATTAGGATTATCTTATCCATGTTTAATTTTTTTTGTTTACTAACCTCTATAATGTGCCACAAGATTTGGTGAGCACTAGATTAGATTTCTTTTCTTTATTTGTTATTAGTATAGTGAATATGAAAACATAGGACTTAATTATGGTTATTGCATGGTTTTGCTTGATTATAGGCTTTGGAACCCTCCCTAGTGATATTCTTATGATAAGAGATGTCCTAATCAAGTATAGTGGATCCCCATACTGGTCATGTTATTGATTATCTAATGTATCCCCAATCATAAGTGTAAGTAAGATCTATCTTCTTTGAGCTAGGATTGATTTGTGGATCTGATGCATTTATGATTGCATACAAGATTCACCAAAATATTTAAATGTTTTTTTTAATTTAAAAATGAAATGTAAATAAAGATTAGATAGTTGAAAGATTGATTTAGATTATAGAATATAAAAAGCTAAATGTAAAATATAAAAATTGAAATGAGATATAAATAGTAACTTTCAATAAAATGTGTAAACCTAGCTTGGATCGGATTTATTCTAATTGTGTAAATGGGTCATTGATATAAAATGGTCTAAGAGGATCTATGAACGATGTCATAACTATAAATAAAATTTTGTGATGAATTGGGACATGGTTGCACTAGGGTGGATTAAGGTGCATTACAACCTTATCTATTTAATGTGGTTATGTTTATGTCAATTGTGTAATGTATTTTTTGTGTACTATGGATATTTGAGAGGGTTTTTAGATAACCTAGAGGTTTCAATTTTACACATAAAAGTGCCTTTAATAACAAACCTTAGATCCTATAGATAAACCAAATAGAGATCAAATACAAAAGGCAATAATTGAGAAAGGGGAATATCTAAGTTATTCTTAGAAAATCTCATGTAATGAGTTTTGAATATATAGCCCAAAATGGTGTCAAGGTGATGTAGTTCTCCTTTCTAGAATGAGTGTGTGAATGTTAATACTTGATATCTAGATGTAACTAGTAAGTTAACTTGAATGCTTGATAATGAGTTCCCTTGACTTATAATAAAATAGCTTCAAACTAAGCCTATGATTATTAGGATAAATTATAACTTTAATTGGAAAGATTAGTTTCCTTTTTATCATTATGTTAGATGTGTTTTGAGAGGCCTTGATGTGCTTATATAGAGGAATATTTATGTTAACTGACCTTCATAAAATTGTGGGAGAGTTAATATGAAATGTCTCAAGTTTTAAAAGTCTTAGTTACAATGTGGGGGACAAAGACACACTAGTGGATAAGGCTAGGTTGTGGCCCTATTCAACGTAGTCCATGCTTGCCCCAAAAGGTTAGAGATTGCTGACACTTGGCTAAAAAAATTTGTAAGTATAATAGGGATGTATGAAATATGTGTTTAGTGTTTTAAAGATATGAAATAAAATAGTGAAGGCTCTCATATATATGTCATGTTAACAGAATGGTGACTAGGCCACACAAGGTAAGGATATCAATATTAAACATTATCAAGAACTTAATGATTAAGTTTGAGTGTCTACAAATAGATAAATGCATGGTATTAAGAATAATTAATCATGTATATTATCTTTACAGGAATGGAAAAAATAATGAGGAATGAAGAAGTGCCACAAATCCATTAGGATGAGGTGATCAAAGGTGCATGATAAAAAAATCTCAACTTGCACAATGTGGTAAAATGAATCCATGGTTAGATGAAGTAGTGCTACGATGCACAAATGGTATGCAATGAGTAGGTCATAAATGAATAAATTATATATTTAAAAAATATTCAATTAAGGATTATTGTCTAATCCTTGGACTGTACATTCACTCAACTATGGAACATACACGTAGTTGGTGGCACAATGTTGAAAGATGTGGTTAGAACTGTAGATATGCCACAAAATAAAGCATGATAAAATATTAATCAAGTGGACATTAGAATGGAATAACATATTATAATATAATATTGGAAGCACATGTAAAGTCTAAATGGAAAAATAATGATCAAAATACACAAGAATTAAATCCACATAAAGATATGTAGGTGGATGTCTGTCATAGTGAATCATAATATATTATAAATTTGTAGAATACCTTAGATGAGATTTCCTTAAAAACTAAAAAATAATATATTAACTTTTTCAAGAGAAATAATTAATTAAAGTATCTAAAATGCACTGCTCAATTAACTCTTCAAAAATAATACCTCATCCACTATGGAAATAGAACACATAGCTATCCTTCACAATTTTTAAACCATCTCAATAACTATAAGACTACATTGCTTTGATACTGTTCGAGTAGGTTATTTACCTTAGATCATTTTCACCTAGGTATTTATTATTTCCACATACTTATGTGTGGATATTTCAGTTATTTTATTTTAGATATTATGAGATATTACATATTTATATCTTAGATATTATGGGGACAATTTCTAGTTGTTTATATCCTTTAGGGATAGTTATCTCTTAGTCCTATGTTTGATCTCTAACTTGATATTTTAGTTATGATTGATCACTTAGATTGATATATTAGTTATGATTGATCACTTAGATTGATATATTATTTATGATTGATCACTTATCTTGATATCTTGGTTATGCTTGATCACTTAGTTTGATATCTTAATTAGGATTGATCTTCTTTGTCTATATATGCAAGGATCTTTCATTGTTTTTGACATGATTCTAGAGATGTAATCTATAATATAGCTATTATTTGTTTTGCAATCAATTTGTAAGTATATTATTTTAGATTATTATTTTTATAAATGTGATGTTATGCTAACACCTAAGATATTTTGGCTTAGAATACTTTGTTTTTTGTTCCTTTCATAGTACCAGAGCTTAAGGTGTTGTTGACATTAATTTGTAAATTTACTGTAAGGGCTTTTTTTCCCCCATATATCTAGTTTTTTTTGTGTTTGATGCAACACCCAACAAGAATATTTATGGATTTTTTTATTACAGTTTGTGGATCACATATTTTAGACCAGTAGACAACATCACTATTCATCTCAAATTTTCATCCTCACCCTTAGCCCCTTGGTCATATGGTATGGTCACGTGGAGGGGGATTAATTTTTTATTCCTACAAGTGGGGGATTAACTTTATCCCTTGATTTTTTTTAGTCTCTCCAATTATTTTTTCCCAATCATTGAAATATTTTTTGGCGCAAATTTTTATTTTTGACCCATTTATGACAGAAAAATTTGTAAAAACTATAACTTTTGATCGATAACTTGAAATTGAGTGCTATTTTTTTCAAAAGTGTATTTTTTTGTACCTGATCTATTGGTGAAATTTATTTTGTAAAAAAATAAATTATAAAGTACCAAATTTTGGGGTGCTCATTATTGTTATCAAGAGACATTAAATTGTCATGGGGGGATTTTTCTTTTTGGGAGGGTTCTTCTTCCTAACTTTCTCTTTATTTTTTTGACAATGTATTCTTGATTATTTGAACCCATCAACACCTCAAATTAAAATACTTGGAGGATAAAAATGAATATAAAATTGTAGTTGAAAGGTTTGTAGAGAGTTTTGTTTGGTGACTTTCCTCACTTTATAGATGAGGAAGGTATTTTCTGGATTAAATCCATACAAGATCATGGTTTTTTCTTGATTAGCCTCCACGTTTTAGACACTTTACAGTCTTATATCACATGTAACACATCAAAAAATAAAGTTTGGGACCAATTTTTATCCTTATTTGGGAAGGATATTGAGTTTCTTGGGTTTTTTAAACTCTCTTTTACTCCACCTACTTCTATTCCACTTCCTTTTCCTCTTGTAAGTGAGAAATTATTTTTTGATGATGACATAGAAATTATTTTTCCTATTAGTGAGGACTTATCTTTTGACCATGGTTTGTTGGAGGCACCAATTTTTTTATCATATAGTTTTTACTTCTCTTATTCATTTCACTTATTGAGAGTACATGATTCTTGATAATGTGGCACCTCCACCATCACTTTTGGATATCATGGATGACACACCATCATGACTTCCTAATGATGACTTTTATTGTGCCATAGTTTTTGATCCTTCATCACCTACCCATCTTATTTGTGAGGATATATGTTTAGATGGTGATTTTCGTGAGGAACTTATTATTGTTGCACATTCTAATTTAGAGCTTGTTGTTTCTCCTACTAATACTATTATTACTTGTTCTACAATGGATTCAATTTCTCACATGCATGGTTTCTCTGAGAGATATACTCAAGTTTTTATGCCTTTCACACTCAAGTATATAGGCTACACTAATAGAGTTATTGAAAATGACTTAGAGAGTATTATATCTCCTATTAGACCTATTCTTTGGTAAGGTCACCACATAATCAATTTTTCTACAGGTGATGTATCTTTAGAACATCGTGATCACATACAACAAGTGGATTTTATTCTTATGGGGAGAACTCATGGTTTGTGTACATGGGACTCTTTTACCTCATATGGAGATGGATTCTTACATCCTTTTCATCTATGTAAGATAAAAATTACTGATCTTTGTGTGGGGTGAAAGAATTTATCCTTAGAGGGGATTCCATATGAAGTCCTTCATTCCATTTTTTCTCTCTTTTTGGGGGGAGTTTTTTTCCTATGGGTTTTCTCCCTTTCTCAATTTTATGAGTTATTACTTCATAGATATATTGTACATAAATATCAGATCAAGCCTTTTATCGAGACTCATATTATAGATATGCCACTTTATTTTTAACCCCTAGGTTCACTAGGGGGAGGTGTTAGAGTAGGTTGTTTACCTTAGCTCATGTTTACCTAGGTGATTTATTTTATTATTCCCACCCATTTTTGTGTGAGATATTTCATTTATCTTAATTTAGATATTATGAGATATTACATATTTATCTCTTAGATATTATGGAGATAATTTCTATCCTTTAGGGATAGTTATCTCTTAGTCCTAGGTTTGATCTGTAGATTGATCTCTTAGTTATGTTTGATCTCTAGATTGATCTATTAGTTGTGATTAATCACTTAGCTTGATCTCTTAGTTATGATTGATCTTTTAATTACTAAGGATTGATCTTCATTTCTTATATATGCAAGGATATTTCATTGTATTTAACAATGTTTTGGAGATGTAATATATGATATAGCTCCTCTTTCTTTTGCAATCAATTTGTAAGTCTATTATTTCATATTATTATTTTTATAAATGTGATGTTATGCTAACACCTAAGATCTTGTGGATTGTAACAATTTTTTTTGTTCCTTTCAAATATGATAATAATTTTTTTGGTTAGAGATAACACATAAAAAATAGTTAATTTTATTCCTTGAATGGAGATGTACATATAGGTATGATCTCCTATAATTGTGGAGTCAACCTTATCAATCCAACTAACACTCAATCACTATTATCGTGGGGTGAGTTGTTAAAAAAACTTTAGGACACACATAAATAACTAATAATAATAAGATTAAATATTATGTGACATACTAATAAGATTATTTCCAACATTTATAAGAAGAAAGGAGATTGATATTTATACCAATAATTACTTCTCTAAAACATCCTGTCATTTAGAAAAAAAATATTAACTTGCATACACCATTGGGTGGCATAAAAGGTATGGATATGTTATGAAAACATGTATTCATAATGTCCAATTTCTTATTGTATTTTATTTTAATAAGGATTACTTAGAGTCTCCTCCATCAAAGATCATTTGTGACTCAATTTAGTGGAAAATCTTCTCCTTTTTATAGGTAGCTCTAATGCCATAACTTTATGATAGAATTATTTGGCACCCAATAAATAAAGATATTACTAGATAAAAGTATATAATCCTTGCTTAAATTATAAATCAAATTCAAAGACATTCAAGTAGCCACACAAATTCTAACTAAAAAAATAATGATTAAACTTCACACTTGGCTAGTATATTTGAATTTGTCCCACTTTTGAAGAATCCTTGATGGTTTTAACTAATTTACCCACTAATAAGTAGTCAATATGTGTAAAGTGTAGGCTGAATTTAATCTTTGAATACTAAAAAATAAATCAAATTGAAAAAGGTCTCTAGATATCGATTCTAAAATTATATTCCTCAAATGGATTCATTGTTTTCATATGTTACCTTTTGTAATTCAATTAATATCTAATTAGGAATCCCTATTGTAATAATTCACCTTATTAAAGAATCAAACTACAAATAAATATTATCTAAATATACTAATTTAAGTCTTTGCCTTTCTAAATTAAATTGTGGTTGAAATAAGTATCCAAACATTCAATCGTTTCCCCCTAAAACTCAATTAGACTTGAAAAGGGTAACCATCTTTTAATCATTTTTAGTATACAAAAGGGTATGAAAATATCAATGTTTTATTGATTAAAATTAATTAGATTTTAAGGATATTCCCTAGTTGATATCTGTGAAACCATCCAAATATTCCCATCACTAACACATATAAATCTCTCAACTTTCAACAAGGATTCCAAAGTTCAATGTTTTGAAAACCAATCAAATTTTAATTATAATTCCAAATATAAGAACCAAATAAATTGAATATATGTCTGCAACTAAAAATACCATCAAGAAAATATATGGCATAAGTGCCCATTATTTAAATTTTAGCAACATGAGATGGGAGTTGCTTAATAAATATGATCTTGATCAATAAGCATTAAAAACACACACACAAACACACATATGGATAAGTGCTACATTAACACTATGTAATGATTTGTACTATAGTATCTTGGATATTGTTGAAAAAATAATTAGCATAAAATATGCCCAAAATGAGGCTACACAAATTGATAAAGAATAGGATATAATTTAGTCTATAGTTCTATTTAACTGTATGAACATAATAACAAGTGAAAAGTAACTATTTTTCGCTCTCAATAACCAATTCCTAGATTATATCCTAGTTGGTTAGGGTAAGAGAGGTAATATATCCTTTCAAGGGAGGTAGTTTATTCTAATAATAAGGATTTATCTTTCCTATGTATGTGTATCTTGTTTTTTAGGGATCACATATTAGTTATTAGGAATGCAAGCAAGAATTATTTGGTTGTTCCTTGATTTTACCACATAGAGTTCATATAATAAGACATGTAATTATTATTTTCAAATAATTAATTTTAGAGTGTGAAGTATCGAAGGATATTTTTTTGCACATTAGTTGTGTATATCCTTGTATTGCTTCCTCATTTCATTCATTGAGTGGATTTTCATATTACTAGTTCTTAAGAAGGATGGTTATTTGAAACTTTGTATTTATTTCTGAGCATATAATAAGATAAAAAATAAATAATAGGTATCAACTTCCATGCATCGATGGCCTTCTAGATCAAATTTTGGAGGATAATTTTATTTTCTAGGATTTATTTCAAAAGTGGATATCAACATGTTTAGATTCAATTAAAGGACACATGTAAGACAACTTTAAGGACCACAACAGGTCTCTTTTAGTGGTTAGTCATGCCATTTGGTATCACTAATGATCCTAAAGTTTTCATGTGAATAATGAATAAGGTATTTAGATATTGCCTATAACAAGTTGTCATCATATATCTAAATGACATTATAGTGTTTTATAAATATTGGAAATAACATCTAAAATGCATGGATCATGTTATTCACACATTAAAATAGAATCAATTGTATGCCAACCCAACGAAGTTTTCTTTTGTCCAAGTTTCAATCTCTTTTCTTAGTTTTGTAGTTGATGTTGATGGAATTAAGGTGGATCTTGAAGATTTTGAAGTTATTTTAAAATGGCCAATCCCTTCCACAATCATATAGTTGAGGAATTTTCTTATCCCTTCAAATTTGTACACAAGTTTATTTTTGTCTATTTAAATTTATCTTCACCATCACAATAATTAATAAAAACCAACATAGTGTTCTAGTGGAAAATAATTAATACTTGTGCCTTCACTAATTTGAAGAAAAGGTTGTGTATTTATCTAGTTTTAGTTTTTATAGACCTATTATAACCATTTGAGATAGAGACAAATGCATCCAAGTTGGAACTTGGTGCAATTTTGAAGCAAAATGGAAACCCCATGATATATAATTTAGATAATGACAATTTATCTAATACAAAAAGTAATTAATCTACATATGAAAAATAAATCTATATCTTGGTTAAATCCATTAAATATTTAAGGAATTATCTTCTTTGGAAAAAAAAGTAGTTCACACAAATCATTTGCCTCTTTAATTTCTTCAGTCACAAAAAAATTCAAGAAGCTAGGCATATGAAGTGGGAATTATATCTCTAATAGTCTCATTTGGTGATTGAGTACAAAAGGGGGACCTTCAATATAGTTGGTGATTGCTTGAGCTGCCCTATTACAATTAAATCCTTCTTTTTTTGTCACTAATTCTCATATATGATTTTAGACATGGTATTCTTAGTATGCACAAATATTTTTCATCCAAGCTCTTCCAATTCATTACTTATTCAATACTTTCAAATAAATGAAGGCTTGTTGTATAAATTTGTTAAGATTTGTGTTCCTCATGATCATCATTAGGCACTATTAAATAAGGCACACTCTAAACTTTATGATGGTCATTTTCAAAATAAGAAGATACTCCATCATTTGTAATTGTTATTCTACATGCCTCCTATACAATGATATGTTATTCACTTATTGAGATAGTGTGCAGTCTATTACCTCTTGAAACTAGCCAATTGAGAGCTTGGCATGGGTGCTCCTCTACCCATCCCTTCCCATCCTTAGTAAATAATTACCATGGATGTGGTTAATGATATTCAATGATAATTTGACACTATGGTTTTTTTAATAGTTTTTAATCATTTTAAAATCATGGATTAGTTTATTCCATGCCACAAGACTAGTTAGGCAAATGACCTAGCCCAACCACTCTTCAACTATGTTTTTCCTTCTTTTGGTCTTCCTACTAGCATTGTTATGATTTGTGACTCACATTTTGTGGGCCACTTTTGGACATCCTTGTGAATTTATTTTGAATTTTCCATTAACATTTTCACTACTTTCCATCCACAGTCGAATGGTCATATTGAAGTATTCAACCATACTTTTATTTAAAGTCTACGGATATACCACCATAACTTAGCTCGTAAGTGGGATTTGAGCATATCCCACATAGAGCACGCATACAACCAAGTTGTCCATTATTTCACAACATATTCCCCATTTTAGGTTTTCCTTTATTTTTAATATTTGGCTCCATATAAGTTACCTTTATCCTTTCTCTTTCTTAGTTCCAAGAACATGCAAAAAGAGGAAGACAATGCCAACACTTGTATTATATCTAATCCAAAGTTGTATAGATTCTTCATAAGACTCAAGAAAAATAAAATGAATAATGTATCATAGTTGTGTTCCTCATCAATTTTAGGTTGGGGACAAAATTTGGATACATTTGGAAAAATGTTTCTTCTAGAATAAAACCCACAATAAGGTCAAGCCCATCCACTATGGACCTTAGATCATTCTCCAAAAAATATATTAAAATGCTTTTCACCTGGATATTTTGACACAATCAAGAATTCATGATGTTGTCAATGTCAATATCCTCAAACACTATTATGATTTGACATTAGAGTCTGAGGTTTATATCAACCATATTTAATTTTTTTCCAACTTCTTAGCTTTCACTCTATGCCAATTAAATTTTTGACATGAATAATCACCAAAACTATTAGATGTCCACCAAATCCTACCTTGATGCCAAACAAGGTTAACTTCCACATCAAGGCATATGATTTTATAACACCAAATGTATCATATGTTTATATAACTATTGAAATAATTGGAGTCTAATGCTTCTATGGGTGGAAGGAATGATAAGGAAACATAATATATATTCTAGTCTATAGTTTGATTTCACTATTTTAGAATTGTAATGAGTGAAAAGTAAATAATTTTCACTCTCATTAACCATTTATTAGATTTTCTCCTAATTCATTAGGATGAGAAAGGTAATACCTCATTATATGGGAGTTGGTTTATTCTAGTAGTTAGGACTTCTCTTTCCTATGTCTGTGCTTCCTATTTGTTATGGACCATATCCTAGTTATTAGGAATATTAGTAAGGATTATTTGGTGGTTTCCTTCATTATAGGACATAGAGATTCTTATAATAAGCCTTGTAATTATTCTTTCCAATTAATTAAATTTGGAATGTGAAGTATTCAAGGATAATTTATCACACATTAGTTGTGTAAACCCTCATATTACTTCCTCATTTCATTCATTGAGTGTATCCCATACATGATTCCACATAAAAACATTGCCTTTAAATAATTTTCAATAAATGTATTGTAACTCTTCACCTTTTGATTGTCAATAGTAATCTAAAATTTCACTTAGTCTTCAGTGAAAATATTCTTCACCTTATAGGACACATTTAAAGAAGCATATTACCCACATATTCCATAAGATCTATCTACATAGGATCATGATATGGGATTGGATTCATCACACCATTGAAAATACTTCAATGAAATCCTATTTTGCTGCCACATACCAATATCTTCTCCAAAGGATTTAAAATATTCTCAAAAAGGATAACTTGAAATGTGAATTGTTCTTACTCATTATTTTATAATTATAAACACATGACATAGTTCATGGGGTTTAGGGTAACATAAAGTCCTTGCAAATCCAAAACAAGAAATATGGGCATGGAAAAACTTGAAAGAGGGAATATTACCATTATGAGATAAAACCCAAAAAGTAAATGGGAAGCCTTTTTTATGCACTAAAATTAATTAAACACACACATAAATAAAATAAAGAGGGAAAGAAAAAACAATAAAAACTTATGTATATGTGAAATGAATTAGGGTGAAGGGTTATGCAAATCCATTCATAGATTTAGGGAAGTATGACCATAACATGGTAACTTGGACAAAGTGATGAAGACTTTGACATAGCTCAAAGAGAATAATACTAACTCCCTTTTTGTTTTTTTATTATGTCTATGTGAAAGGATTTTCTCCAGGAGAAGAAAAATTGTAAATATAGTTTCCATCAGGTGAAGCTATGTAGATAAAAAATCAATATAGTATTTCCTATGAAGAGTTAAAACCGTTATTAGATTTGGATGATGTAAGGGTAATATAGGGTTTAAAATGTTAGTTTATTAAAAAAAATTCCTCTAAGACATGAAAATATTCAATATTTTCCTTTCGATAGTGATCATGTTCAGTTCCTTCCAAAAAATCTTATGTATATGTGGAACAAATTAGGGTGAAGGGCTATGCAAAACCATTCATAGATTCAAGGAACTATGATCATAACATGATAACTTGGCCCAAGTGACGAAGAATTTGACATAGCTCAAAGAGAACAATATTAACCCCCTTTTTATTTTTTGATAAAGTTTGTGTGAAAGGATTTCCCTAAGAGAAGAAAAATTCATAATATAGCTTCTATTATGTGAAGATATGTAGATAAAAAATCAATAGATTGTTTCCTATGTGGAGTTAAAATCGTGATTATATTTTGATGATGTAAGGGTAATATAGGGTTTATAATGTTAATTTATTAGAAAAAAAATCCTCTACGAGATGAAACTCTTAAATATTGTCCTTTTGATAGTGACCATGTTCAATTCCTTTTAATAAATTTCGAATGTTTCATACTTTGGCTCCATGTATGTCAAATGGAAAACTCTTTCTAGTTCATCTTTATACTTCTCGAATAGCCAAGGTTACATCTTATGGGTTTTCCAATTGGTCTTAGGTACATCATTTTTAATTAAAAAAAAATTTACACTACATTTTTCTTTGAGATACTCATTGTCTTTAACCATAAGAATTTTATTTAGCCTGAAAGGTTCTCTATAAAAACTAAAATGAAATATTCCATCTCTAAAAAGGAACATGAATGAGATAAATCAAGTTCTTGGAAATATTCTTCAAAATATTTAGTGAAGGGATGCATATTTGGGAAATAAATGGACATAAGTAGATCATTAGATCCAATTTATTCTTATTATGATGGGTCATATCACCCTTTCACTATTTAATAATTTATAGAAGGTTTTAATACATCATTATTTAATTTATTAGATATGATCAAGTCATTTTAAAATTTGAATGCTTTTTATTATGTAGTCTCAATAATAGATAATGTATTATTTTAAAGAGGAAACTAATCTCAAGATGTAGAACATAAATAAAGAAGTAAAATTTATTTTTAGGGTTTAGTTGGGAACATGAATGAGATAAATCAAGTTCTTGGAAATATTCTTCAAAATATTTAGTGAAGGGATGCATATTTGGGAAAGAAATGGACATAAGTAGAGCATTAGATCCAATTTATTCTTATTATGATGGGTCATATCACCCTTTCACTATTTAATAATTTATAGAAGGTTTTAATACATCATTATTTAATTTATTAGATATGATCAAGTCATTTTAAAATTTGAATGCTTTTTATTATGTAGTCTCAATAATAGATCATGTATTATTTTAAAGAGGAAACTAATCTCAAGATGTATAACATAAATAAAGAAGTAAAATTTATTTTTAGGGTTTAGTTGTGGATCATGAGAGATCAATTTCTGTAACTTGTTGAAATGTGACATAAACTTTATATCTTTATCTTCTTCCTTATTTTAAATTTAAAAAACTACAGCCATAATGCATGCATATTCCTAGAAGGTTTAAATCTATAAAATAATTAAAGTTTTTTAAATCAATGATATGACCTTCATCTATGTGTTGTAACTAGTTAGCATTAGGTCCAATCAAATTTTGAAAAAAAATCTCATAGAGACATCTTCATTTTAGTTCTTAAAATTATACATGACATATTTAAAACATGGATATTATCATTTGCATTTTGGGAGTTATTTCTTAAACCCAAAGGTACACTATTATATTAGGATAAATTCAAAGGCCCAAATTGGTTTCCCAATGGGATGGGTATAACCAAAACCATAATATGAATTGTGAATATAAAATAACTAAATACTTCACTTTAGCAGAGTATCCAACCTCCATTCTGAGGGAGGTTATTTCAATTATTTAAAAACTAGATGCATAAGGCACTTCAATCCCCAAATGAGTGGTAAAAAGATGTTATCACAAATTTATGTCGTTATGATTCTTCTAGTTGTTTTTATAACTCTAAAAATGATGAACATTTCATATAGCTCATCATAGCTATATAAACTATCTATAAGTGTTGCCTTTGGTTATATATTGCATTGCATTTAATAGTTCCATTCTAATCTAAGTAGGAAATGAATGTAATTTGTTCTTTATTAGTATGTAATTTATTGTTGATTATTTACTTTTTTATTGTGTCTAACTTGGATGAATAACACAATTTTGAGTACAACAACATATCCTAATGATGGGGTAATTTTGAGAAGGTAACACATAGTTTTGACAACTCTTTTTGGTGACATTTTTGAGGATTTGGCAAGTGAGCTCTGAAGATATAATGCTTCGAAGACACTCCAAAGATGCTCTAGAAGTGCTTTGAAGATTCTCTAAGTGTGCTCTAAATACATACATAAGATGCTTCAAAGAAGTCTAGGCATGCTTTGAAAACTTGTACATGGTGTTCTAAAGACCTGTATAGGATGCTTCGAAGATACCCAGATGTGCTTCGAAGACTAGTTGGATCCCACTACTCAAAATAGTAATTCTATATATATATATATATATATAAATAGACTTTCTATATTTAGATGTCTTATTATATACATTACTATTCATGGTAATGGCCTAAAATAGTCCAGATATATTTGTATATTTATTTTGTAAAACCAGATAAGTATCTTTAGTCTATGTTAGTTATTTCCTATCTATAGTTAGTTGAGTTGGTTCCAATGCCTTCTTAAAATCATGGGATCCAACTTCGAGATTGACTATATTTTGAATAAACATATTTAGGATTTAAGATTGCCAAGAATTTGCACTTTATGAATAGATTTTGAGATATGTTTAAATACACATCTCCTCATTTCAAAAAGTTATAAAAGTTGTTAAAATTATAGAAAATTAGAAGTTGTAGTTGGTGAATTTGAAGTTAGAAACATCTCATATCTAAATATTATTTTAAATAAAATATAGTTCAATGTTTCCCTTTATTTTTAAGTAAATCAATTCCTATTTTAAGGAGCAAGGGCCAATTTCTCTCCAAGGACCAAGATAAATTGGTACTTTTTGGCTTAATAGTTTAGAAACATTTCTTTAATTTAGATATATTTCATTCACTACAAATTGTAATTTTATTTTAACCACAAGAGTGATTTATTTTAAATGCTGAGTGATTTCACTTCAAATCAAAGAGTAATTATTTTTAAATGAAAGTGTGAATTTCATTTTCAAAAGCAAGTGTGATTTCCTTTTCCAAAAGCAAGTGTGAATTTCCTTTAATGCAAGTGTGTTTCATTTACATTTAAGAGTTATTTCAATTCAATACAAGAATATTTCTTTTAATCAAGAGTGTGTATTTTAATTAGAGAAAGTTTGTTAATTCATATCACATTCATAATTTGTCAAAATTTATTTAAGTGATAATAAATAGTATTCTCACATTTTGAACATCATGTTGTCCTACCCAGTTGGGAAAGTTGAGTGAGGACATTATATGTCTTATGCCAAATGTTTAAGTTTTGGATGTTGATGGTGTGAATGCTAACATGAGATATTTAATCAACAAACAATTTAGATTTACTTTTCTACAAGTTAGAGTTTATTTATTGTTATTAGGATTTAGAAAACATAGCAGAAGTAAACCCCCCCAAATAGTAAAGTGTACAACTCCAATATCAAAAGACTCATTGTAAATATCCATTAGACACTGCCCTAGTAAAAAATGACACTAATATATTTATTGGTTAAATGATAGGTATAATGATAACCTATAATTTTTGGAACCATTACTGGGAACATAAACTCATTAATAAGTGTTAGTGAGATCCTACATCAGAGCTATATAGGGAAATACAAAAACATTCATGAAATTTAAAAACATATAAATAATTCATAAATCTATATATTTATGAACTGCCCAAGATATTCTCAAGGATGATTTATCTCTAAGCAATCCAAAATAAATCAAGAAGAAGAAAGGGTCCAATCCTTGTTGGAAAGATCGGGAAGTGAAAGAAATGAATTTGAAAGCCATATTTATGATTCCTCTCCTTAATAGGGTTCATCCTCACAAACAAATCCTAAAAGATGAATCTTCTTCAGGATATCTTCTCCTGTAGGGAGAATTGATCCTAAAAATTATCTTTTTGGAATAGTTTATCCATAATCCCTACAAGAATAAGACTTGATCAAAGATTCCCCTCTTGAGATAGACCATGGGGTGAGCACACGAGAAGAAAATATAGATTGGATTGATAACCAAATTTAGGAAGAAAACATGGGAGATGAACATGTACATGTGGAAAACCTTGATCAATAATCCCAATAGGATGGATTTTTCTCTTATCTAATCAACCTAGGTCCTGATGACATAACTTCCATGAAAAACATTTCACCATCCATTTTACCTACTTTTAGAGATAAATCCTCAAAATATCTAGATTAGTTTTTATTTGAGTTTCAAGTTCTCTATCAAACATATGATTATGTCACAAACAATCAAAATTTAAAATTCTTCCCATCTACACTCATAGATGCAACCATGAGATGGTTCATGATCCTTGAGGGTAATTCCATAACCACTTAGGATGAAATGGAAAATGTATTTCTAGATAAATATCAGGATTATTACAAAGTTGAGAACAAAATGAAGACTTTTTCAAGATCAATAAAAATGAATATGAAACTTTATAAGATTACCTTGACAAGTTTATTTTCACCCATAAAAGGAGTGGTTATCAACTCATTGAGGAAGTTATCAAAATAGTCTTTTTTAAAGGGTTAGATGATGATGCACAAGATGATTTGAACCTAATGGGAAAAGGTGACATATATAAGTTAACCTTTCATCAAATTTCAACATTATGTACTAATTAATCTAGGCCAAGACCTAGTATAAGGAAATCAAGGTTAGGAAAATCACCTAAAGTTGGTCAATTAATAGAAGAATTTGCCAATTTCAAGATAGACATTCTAGTGCAATTGACATCTAATTTAGATGGCCTCAAATCAAAATCCAATGCTACCAATTCTGAACAATTATCAATCTATTATCCTAGATGTAGACTCAAACATGTGGTAAAAGATTGCCCTTTAGACAAAACATAGGTCTACACTATTTGTGATCTAGATCATGACACCAAAAATTATAAACACCTTCTTGCTATGAAATAAGAAACACATACCATTAAGGAAGTAAATATCATTCAAATACAAGGAAACTAGTACTCCCAACCTCAAAATTAGTTTAGTCTAATATTTCATCCCAATCCATAGATGGCACCATGGGATAGACAAGTCACACCACCAATCTGGGGACCACCATAAACACAATGATGGGGTACTCAAGAATGAATGCCATAGATGTGGGGAATGTCTCAAATCTATCCTTGGGCACAACAACAAAATCAAAAATTGCATTTGGTACAATAACCAAAACCTCAATGGTCAAATCAATAATATCAATCACAAAGAAGATTTCCTCCATAACAAGCCTTGATGCCTCCACAACCACAACCAACACCAATTAAAAAATAGGTTAAACAACCATAGTTAGCTATCCAACCAATGGAAATCCAAAGAATAGGTAAAATTCACCTATTTATGGATTTGATCAAGAAGGTAATATTACAAGTGGCTTAGTTGAATGCAATAATATTCAACTTAGATCAAGGAAGGTAGTAGAAGACACACCCATTACCATAACTAAAATTCCTAATGATGACAACTCCTGAGCTACCTATAATATAATAACCAACTAAAAAAAAGATAGAAGCCACAACCACATCAAACATAATTCAAAATCCCCCTATTGTTTTAATTCCTGAGAGACTTAAGGAAGAAAAACCTAGGGAAGATTCTAAATTACTACATGGATTAAAATGAATGAAGATATAAATTCCACTATTAAGAGCCTTCAAGACATTATTTATTTGAATCAAATCATCAAAGGATTATGCATAAAATCACTATGAAGAAAGAAATAGTATCCCAAAATGATTTAAGTAACTGGAAAAATTGTTAATCTATTAGCAAGAAATATATTTGTTCCTAAATATGGAGATCTTGGTAGTCGTATGATGACTGTGAAAGTCAGGAACAAGTCCATTCCAAATGTGATTGTAGATCTAGGATCTACCATAAACACCATGACTCTCAACATAGTAGAATATTTATCTCTCATAGGGCTTCAACCTACCACAATAATCTTGCAAATGGTAAATCAATCCACTGTTTCTCCTGAAGGAACCATAGAGAATGTACCAGTCATAATTGAATTTTGGGAATACCCTATTAATTTCATGATACTATAACCTAAACCAAAGAGGCTAGGCTATCCAATCATTCTGAGTAGATCTTATTTAGATACAATTTTAGTAAGAATTGACTATAAATCTAGAAACATGACCATTTCTAATATAATTCATGCTAAATAGATATCTCTCTATCTACCTCCTAGACCTTTCATGGGTCTTTTTAAACAAATATGGGTGGATAAACCTAAGAAAAACAAGATAATGTGTCTTCCTTAGCCATGGTTACCATCAAATAACATGCTTAAGAGTTTAAAGAACAAATAATAGAAGATTTAGACCAAGAGAGCCTAGTTATGAAGTCTGATGATTTTTATCTGAAGTTCAATAGTTTTGCTCTAAAGTCTAATAGTTTTGATTTAGAGTTAGATAGTCTTACCCTGAATATTTATAGTTTTGATCCAAATTTTGAATATTCAGTTTCAACGACTAGTAGCTTAACTCCAAAGACCAGTAACCTAGCTCTAAAGACTAGTAGCCTAGCTTTGAAGACCAATAACTATGCTCTGAAGATGAAAAATAATGAATGGGAAGAATCCACCTCCATAATTAATAATAAAATCAATGTCTTAAGCACACCAAATATCTTATCTTGTCCACTAGACATTTAACAAGCCAGAGTTGATTGGGCTCAAAATGGGTAGAATTCATTTTTACATGATTTTCATTGTCCATTGACCGATATGACTTCCATAAGTGAAAATTTTTACAAAGATGTAGCCACACTTAATATATTATTACCACACACATGTAAATTGAATTCCTTGATGAGTGAATACAAATAATTAAATTCTATTGTTATAAGCACAAATAGATTGTAATTCAACCAGGTAAACTATTGACTATCAATAGTTGGTTAACAGACTAGTAGTAAAGGAAAGAATGTAATGCCTTGGTAAAACACACAAGATATTTTTATTAGGATTATAGTGACATGAAAATAATACATCCCAATTTTTGTACACATCACATCTATACTAAAAATATTAGACCAATCAGACAACCATAATGAAAGATTAACCCAGATTTGAAGGAAATTGTAAATAAGGAAATATAAAAACTATTGGATATTGGTTTTATCTATCCTATATATGATATCCAATGGGTTTCACCTCTAGTTATTATGCCTTAAAATAATGTGAAATTGAGAGTTTGTGTAGATTATAGAGAGCTAAACAAAGCCACTATGAGAGACTATTTTCCTTTGCCTTTCATTGATAAAATTTTGGACAATTTGGAAGGAAAATAATGATTTTATTTCTTAGATGGATTCAGTAGATATAACCAAATCATAATAGCACTTGAAGATCAAGATAAAACAACATTTACCTACCCCTTAGGAACATATGCTTATACAATCCTTTCTTTTAGATTGTGTAATGCCCCTGCTACCTTTCAGAGAGTAGTGTTAGTAATCTTTTCTAATATTACAAATGACTATGTGGAAGTGTACATGGATGGTTTCACTATCCATGGTATTACATTTGATGAATCTTTGAACAACTTGGATAAAGTGCTTACCAAATGTGAAGAACACCAAGTATCTTTGAGTCATGAGAAATGCATCATAATGGTTTATGAAGGGGTAGTCTTATGACATCATATATCTTCTCAAAGAGGAAAAGTAGATCCTAAAAATATTGAAGTAATTTATAACCTCCTCATTTCACAAACACAAACCAATGTTAAAAGTTTTCATAGTCATGAAAGATATTACAAGAGATTCATTGAAGATTTTAGTAAGATAGTTACCCTTATGTTTTCTTTGTTAGAATAAGATAGTGAATTTGTATGGAATGATAAATGTAAAGAGGCATTTGAAACATTAAAGAATAAGTTCATGACTTCTCTAGTCTTGAAAGGACCTAATTGGGAAAAAACTTTTCATGTTTATACTGATGTTTCCAATACTGCATTAGAAGCAGTATTAGGTCAAGGATATGAGGATGGAAAGATGTATACAATTTATTATATCATAAATAATCTTACCCCCATAGATAAAAACTACACTAACATATAAATTTTTTATCTTTCTGTTGTCTATGCTATAAACAAGTTTAGGCATAAATTATTGGATATTAGGTAATCATCTATACAGATCATTCAAAAATTAAGTATTTAATGAATAAAATAGTAATATGTGGAATAATAATTAGATGGATCTTTATATTATAATAATTTGATATTACTATCATATACAAAATAGGGAAGTATAATGTTGTTGCTAACTTTTTTTCTAGATTGATCACTATAGGTGAAGATGAACCTGTGGAGGGCTCTTTTCTAGATGAAGAGATATTATCCATATCCATATACTACCCATGGTTTGTAAACATGGAAAATTACTTAGAAATATGGAAAATTACTCATTATTTTACCTCTAAATAAAGAAAATGTTTGGTTAGAGCTAGTTCTCATTTTAAATGGTTTAAAGGTATGTTGTTTAAAATTGGCCCTAATCATATACTTCGTAAATGTGTTAGATGAGGTATATGAAATCATAAAATCATTTAATAGTTAACCATTATGAGGAAATTATTCATCAAAGAGTACCATTCATAATATCCTTGGTGCAGGTTACTACTAGCCATCTCTTCACAAGTCTATCAAAATGTATGTATGGCAATGTGATCCTGATGAAATGATGGGTAAGCCTACTGTGTCTTATTAAAATATTCATCATCCTCAAATAAGTTTTTAACAATTTTAAAAATTGGTTTTTGACTTTGTTGGACCAATCAACCCACCATCTCAAGGGAATGAATATTTATTAGTGTACACTGACTATGTTACTAAGTGGGCTGAAGTGTAGGTACTCTCATTTCCTAGGGAAGAAATGGTTTCTAATTTTTTATACCATAAGATCATTATGAGATTTTAATCCCCTAAATATATTATTTTAGATCAAGGACCCCAATTCATGTCCAACATGATCAAATCCTTTATAGAGTTATATTAGAACAATCATAGAAAACCTTCACCATGTCATCCCCAAACCAATGGGAAAGTGGAAGTCACCAACAGAGAGCTGTAAAATATCCTAACCAAGATTATGAAAAATATTAAAAAATACTAGGCAAAAAAAGTACCTAAAGCAATTTGGGAATACAATACAACACGAAAGACAACTACATGATTCTCTCCATATGAACTTGTGTATGGAAAGAAACATTTGTTACCTATAGAATTTGAATTATAGACATTGAAGACAATAACTAACATGGGAATTGATCTTGATGAAGTAAAAAAAAAAAAATAATACAAATAAATGATCTAAATGAATTGAGAATGGATGCACACACTCAAACCAACATGATTCAAAAGTAGAGGAAATAATGACATGACACTCATATCAGAGAGAGGTAGTTTCAAGAGGGTGATTAGGCACTCCTATTTGATTCTAAATTACATAAATTTAAAGGTAATCTAAGGTAATCTAAGGAAAAGATGGTTTGGACCATACCTAATCAAAACCATTTTAAATTATGGCTTTGTCTATCTTCAACCCATTAATGGTGACCAAATGACACTTCTGGTCAATGTTCATAGGCTTAAGGTGTATAGAAGACCTCTTAGTAAGGAAGAGTTTATTGAGCAAAACCAAGATCAATTTGACCTTGTGGAAGAACCTAGTTCTTCCACTAAGGAAAAATGATCTTTATAACAAACATCCAATAAAGGAGGAGTGATAAAACTAGCAAATGGTGGTTTTCCTCCCTGCAAAATTTAAAAAAATAAAAAAAATATAAAAAATGAAAATAAAAAAAGTATAAAAAATATAAAATAATAAAATAATACAAATACTGAAAGATGAAATTAGTAAATGGTGATTTTTAAAATAAAAATTCTAAAATAAAATAAAATTGTTATCAACTAAGCTATCTTTTCAGATTTGTTTATCCCTGTAGGACACATGGCATCTCTAGAAGATAGCTGTAGATTCGTATGATAAGGTACAATTGCATTTATTTTCCCAAAGGATTAGGTATTTTTCTATTTTATGTCATGCATATGTAATCATTAGGCAATTGAAACTTTTTAAATGGACACATTTTGGTAAAGTCACATGGGTATAATGAGTATATAACATCATCGTTGCATTCCATAATTTGATGTGATAGTGTTTTTAAAAGATATTCTCCAACATATTTGATGTGATAATGTTTCCAAATGGTCTTTTCAAATAGAATTGATGCGATTATGTTTTAAATAAAGGGTCTTTCAAAAATATTTGATATGATGCACAATTCATTATAATTCTTACTCTAAGTAATGCCAATAATGACCTTTATGACACATCATTATACTAATTAGATAAAACCATCTTTTCATTATATCTCACATGCTCCAAAGAGATAGCCATAACTAATACAATAATTCTTTTCATAATCACATAATAAACCCTCATTTGTTATTCATTATTTATTATCACTTCTCTCAATTGTTATGTCACATCCCTAACCTCTTGCCTTCCCTTGTTTCCTATGTAAATCCAAGTTTTATGTTTTTACAACATAGTCATATTTTTAACTAAATAGTGTTTGCCTTGAATATAGTTGGAAGAAAGAAGAAGAGTGAACCAAAATCCTCTGATGCATTGCTATAAGATGAGGCAACTAGATACATCTTTAAATTAGTAGGTTGGTTGAATTTATTAAAAGTTTTTCAAGGATTTCATGAAGAAATTATGCAAGAATTCTATGAGAAATTTGATGAAGACCATGTTATTATCAAAGGTAGAAACATTCTAGTGAATCCCTTTGTAATTAGTGCTCTCTTTGGGATTCTTGAGGAGGGGGTCATGGATATTGATAAGATCAATTTTTTTGATTTGATTCATATATTTACTGAAGGAAATGATCCCTAACCTAGACTGGCTAAATCCCCACAAAGAGTGGCTAGGGGTATCATAAGAGAAAGTCTTCCTCAACCTTGGTAAAATGTTGTATTTTGGATAATGAAATATATCAATTGTGATGGTCAGTTTATAGCAGTGGGTGGAGATGCCATGAGACTCCTTATTCACTTGAGGAAAGGAGTTGTTAGAGAATAATATAAGATAAATCTTCCCTCTTTCATTTATAATGCTCTGATTAATGTTTCTTAGAAGTTAAGAAGATGTAATGGGTCTACCCAATATCATGGGTTGGTTACACTCATTTGTTGGCATTATTTTCTAAGTAAACCAAGGGGTGAAAAGGCTTTGACCTCCTTATTTCAAAAGTTATCTCTAGTTTCTATCAAGAAAACACCACACCCTACCTCTCCTCCTATCATAGTCTAGATTGAATAACATCCATCTTCACTGCCTTTGGCTCCAAAGATACTGTGTCAAAGATCAAAGAGATAAATTGGATTTTTTTAGATAACCCTCATCCTCCTCAAACTAAGCTTATACATAGTCACTGAGTTATCTTTTAGGAAGAAGAAGCTATGTAGGATGCAAAGACTCTAGGAAGCCTAAGTTCCCCTACTGATATTATAGATGTTGAAATAGTTATTGTAGAAAAACACTAGAAACAAAAAATGGTATTTATAGAAGAAACCCTTATAATATAAGTTATACCTCAATAAGTAGATCGACATGTACCATATACCATTAAAAAGGGTAAGGCACCTTTGATTGAAGAAGGACCATATTCCCCTCATTTTATTAATGAAGAAAAATAATTTTAACATGTCATGGTTCTATCACACCATGAGGAAACAATCAGACAACAAAAAAAAGAATTGTATGTTTTTATTTAACTCTAAAAGGTAAGTACTTGATGATTGTTAATTTAGAACAAAGATGGAAAGAATCTGTTACTAGAACTAGGGAATAAGAGATAATGCTTCAAGAAATACAAGCTAAATAGATGATGGTCAACAATGTGATGTTTTCACTGACTCAAGAGTTGAGTAATTTGTAGAATTATCTTACTATCAAGGACACTCATATTACTAATTTGTAAAATGCTAATATTGATAAGCACAATCAGACTAATAATATGAGACAAATTATTGATGATAGAAATGTTGTGATTATCAAACATACTGATCGAATAAGAGAGCTCATCACTCAAAATTTTAAGTTACAAGCCTCTATTCGATCAGTGTAGAGAGAAACACAAGTAATTATAGTTCAAATAGAGGGATAGCTAAGATTTGTTCCCTCTTTCCTTATTTTGTTACATGAAATAATCTCAATCTAGCACAACACCCAAAAAAATTCATAATTTTTAGGATGAAACTGCTCAGCTTAAGAAGGAATCTCAGAATCAATTGGTAGAATACCAACAACAATTGTAAAAATCACAGGCTTCTATCCAACACATTTGTGCTAATTTTGATAAATTATTAGCATACAGGCAACCTTCATCTGTTTATGATTTTTTTTCTACATGAGTAGTTTTATAAATGACAGATTCAATTAATTTTCCTTATTTTTTCACACGTTATTGAAGATGAGCATGTGTTTATGGACATTTTTCTCAAGAGCACTGAAGAAAGGCAAGATGCCATTTGTGAATTTTATACTTTTAATTTGTTGTTAGGTTATCAATCTAGTTTTTTGATAAATTTATTTGTTGGAGAGACACAATTGTGTACCTTTCTCTCCACTCTAAAGAACCAAACAACATGGCAACAAGCCAATAATAGATTTCTATAATTGCAAAGCACTATTGGGTTATGTATGAGACCATAATTCTTAGAGGTAAGGAAATTTATTTCTTGTTTCAACCACTGTATCATATGTATATAAAGAACAAGTATCATGAGTCATTGAGATTCAATATTGTCACTTTTAGAGATTTTGTAAACCACCATTTTGTCAATGTTATCAATGCTAGTCTTGCTAGGTGGGTACATTACCTGTTGAGTTGAAGTGCAAGGAAGTTCTAAGCCCCACTAATATTATATGGAGTCTAAGAAGAGCCAAAGCAATTGCCTAGATTATCACTCGACTCTTAGAGGAAAGAGGTTCAAATGTATGGATTGGCATGAGGTTTAGGGCTTCACTAATTCTATGTTCTCTATCTCCATGGCAGGGTTGGAGTACTCAGGCATAATTTGAGTTTCAAGATTGCTTACATATAGTTGTCAAATATTTTAGATTATTACCTAGAGGCCACCGTGATTGGGGCCATCATTTTAAAGTTTATGATCTTAGTCAGAGGTTTGAATAAAAAAATTTAGATTAAAGAATAGTCATCCCACTTATTTACAAGAGGACTTTCAAAAGTTAAAGTGTGGGGGATAAATGATGAACATTTCATATAGCTCATCATAACTATATAAACTATCCATACGTATTGCCTTTGGTTATATATTGCATTACATTTAATAGTTCAAGTCTGATCTAAATAGGAAATGATTGTAATTTGTTCTTTAATTGTAAGTAATTTATTGCTAATTCTTTACCTTGTTATTATTTCTAATTTGGATGAATAACATAGTTTTGAGTATAGTAACACATCCCAATGATGGGGTAATTATGAGAAGGCAACACACATTTTGTAAACTCTTTTTTGTTACACTTTTTAGGAGTCAGCAAGTGAGTTCCAAAGATTTAACGCTCTAAAGACACTCTAAAAATGCTTTGGAAGTGATTCGAAGATGCTCTAAGTGTGCTCCAAAAACATACACAAGATGTTCTAAAAAATTCTAGGCATGATCTGAAGACCTATATAGGGTGATCTAAAGACATGGACAAGATGTTTTGAAGATACTTAGACATGCTCTAAAGACCAGGTAGATCCTACTTCTCATAGTAGTAATTCTATAGATATCTATAAGTAGACTTTTTGTAATTATATGTTTTATTTTAAACATTACTATTCATGATAATGGCCTAAAATAGTATGGATATATTTGTATCTTTATTTTGTAAAACTAGATAAATATCTTTAGTTTATGTTAGTTATTTCTTGTTTATAGTTATTGAGCTGATTCCAATGCCTTCCTAGAAGCATGAGCTCCAACTCCTAGATTATCTATATTTTGAATAAACATATTTGGGTGTTAAGATCACTAAGATTTTATACTCTGTGAATAGATGTTGAGATATGTTTAAATACACATCTCCTTCTCATTCTAGATAGTTAGAAAAGTTATTAAAGTTAGACAAAATTAGAAGTTACAGTTGGTGAATTTGTAGTAAAAAACATTTCATATCTGCATATGTTCTTTTTAATGAAATAGAGTTTGACATTTCTCTTTATTTCTGTGTAAAACAATTCTTTTTTTGAGGAAGGAACAAGGTCCCAATTCTCTCCAAGGATCAAGGTAAATTGGTACTTTTTAGTTTAATAGTTTAGAAGCATTTCTTTAATTCAGATATATTTAATTCACTACATATTTTAATTTCCTTTTAACCATAAGAGTGATTTCTTTTAATTGCAAAGTGATTTTTATTAAAATTAAAGAGTAATTATTTTTAAATACAAGTGTGGATTTCATTTTCAAAGAAAGTGTGATTTCATTTTCCAAAATCAAGTGTGAATTTCCTTTAATACAACTGTATTTCATTTACATAATGTTATTTCCAAAATCAGCTCAGCTTGTTTTTGGAACAACCCCCTACGAAACTTGTCCATTTCACCCTTTGTCTCTCTAAGTCCATTTTCGAGACAAATTTTTCTCATTCTCGTATTGGCTCAACTGACACCATTTGAAATTTGTAACATCTTTTCATTAAATTTTCCCCAAAACATGAAAGATGGTACGGTCTCGATGTGACAGGGGACCAAAATTTGGCTTTTTTAGAGTTAGTCTTTTTCTTCTGTTTTCGTGCATGGGCGGCAATTTTTGTCATCAGTGCATTTTTCCTCCCAACTTGCAGGAGCGGCAAATTTTTCCACCCTTGCATCTAGACGTTTAGGAGCGGCAAACTTTATCGCCCCTACATTTTTTCTCTTTTACATGTAGGAGCAGCAAATTTTGTTGCCCCTGCATATCCCTTCATTTTTCCAGTGTAAGGGTGGCAAATTTTGCCGCCCCTACACTTCCTTGATTTTCATGGGTGGCATTTATTGCCACACACACCAAGTGGTTGGGGTCAATTTTCACCCCATTTAATCCATTTTTCACCTCATTTTGATTCATTCTTTCCTATCCTTCTCTTACCTTCTGCCTCTGGACGATCCAGCGAACAGGTAAAAGTGCATTTTGGCATATTTGAGCTCGCGACGCATGTGGTTTTCTAGGTAGGTCTTGTATTTGGCATTTATTTGTTTTTCTTTCCCTTTCAATTTTGTTTTTAGTTTTGTGTTTGGTTTTTCTTTCTTCTCCTAGGGCCATCGGCCCGCTTCCTCTTCTCCTCCCGCTGATCTCTCTTTCTCCCTTCCTTGTCAGCCTTCTTTCTTTGTCTCCATGTTGGGGCAGAAAAATTTGCTGCCCTCCCTTCTTTCCCACAATTTTCCTAGTATTGCTTAGGGCAGCAAACTTGCCACCCTAATCTTGCCCCCACCCACCACCTGCATCGGTGACAAAATTTGCCACCGATACAGGTCTGCACCATTTACTTGCATCAATGGCAAAATTTGCTACCGATGTAGGATGAAAGTGCATGGGTGAAAATTTTTGCCACCCCTACACTTTCCTGCAAAACATGCATGGGCGGTAATTTTTACCACTCGTGCCTTTTTTTCTCTCCCCTTGCATGCAAGGGTGGTAAAATTCACCGCCCGTGCATGCAAGCCATTCCACATGCTAGGGCGGCAAATTTTGTCGCCCTTGCATTTTTTCCTCCAATTTCTCTAACTCTAGAGAAATTTTCACCCTTTTCATTTTTTTCACCTCCTCCCCTTTTTCCTCTCATTTTTCCTTCCATTTTTTGACCCGGCCTTGTCAAGTGCTCTTCCTTGGTCATGATCACCCAACGTGCAAATTCCCCATTTGCCTAGTTTTCCTTACTTGCACAATCATGATTATCATTACAGTACCCCTCTAAAGATTCTCATTCATCAGCACCTGCTCAATCAAGACTAGTTTCAATGATTGAAGCTTCTTTGAAGAAGTCAAAGGCCATAAAGTACTAGTACCAGGGCATTTTTTTGATCACCTCAGTCATTTCTAATGTTGATGACATTAGAGACAGAGATCGGCCACGTGGATATGGCCGAGTTTGTAACCAGAACCAAGGCAATGAACCTGAGCTCTGAGATGAAAAGGATAATCAAAAGCAACATTCATCTAGTTGCCTCTTTCCTAGTAGCAGCACATCATATGAAACTCATCCTCCAGTGTGCCCAATTTTACAACAAAGAGACCGAATCAGTGTCAGATGCTAGTGGCAACATGATAATTCAACTAGACCCAAAATTTATTGATAAAATCTTCACGTGCCCTCTTGCTACTGAAGTGTTGAGAATCAACTTTGTCGAGGCACAAAGAGAGTATGACAAGGATTCTGAGAGGGTGAAGAAGGTAATAACAGGTGGCTCAAGACTCTTAGGACCAATTTATCTAGATGGCCATGAAATTTTTTGAGGAGTGATTTCATTGAAGAAGTTGGTGACTTGATTACTCTTCTCAGCAGAGTGTGAGGTCTACCATCTTCTTCACAATTCTATGAGTGGATGTATCCCTTCATCAAAATTATCCTAAAAGGGAAGCAAGCCATCATTTGGGGTGAGTAGATCAGCAACGCTCTCCATGAGCAGTTGAACAAGGTATCTACTACTTCAAAGTTCTATATGACTTTGTACTTGGTGTACATTGCAGCCTCCATGCGAACCTTTCTAGGTTTGACAACTAAAGGAGATAGGAGAACCACCCCAGTCTACTCATATTACCTTCAGTTAATACTATAAGGATCAATCCATCATTTTAGGAGAGTAAATGATGCCTTTTTCATAGTATTTTTGTGCTTTTTTGACCCTCAGCTCAAACAAAAGAGAGTATCTGATGAAGCCTGGACGATCGTCAATGAATTTGGTTTTATGTTTCTATAATTTCCCTCCTTTCGCTATCTCTGAGTTGGATTTTTATAAGGCTATCCCTATATGCTCCCTAGATTTATTTCTGACAAGTTGGTCCTAATGGAACTATGTAGACAAATGGTTGTCGTACACACTAGGCAGATGGAACTGAAAAAGCCAAGTTTCAATTTCTCGATTGAAATCGATAGATACTCAATTTTAACTGCAGCTAAAGTAAGAGTCATGGAGACAAAAATGCAACTGGTTACTATGAAATAGTTTAAGAGAAGGGACAATTTTGACTATAGATGTGTCAAAGATATGATCAGAAGAAAGACTCAGTTTCATGAGCCTATGATTGAAAACATCTAGGTGGACTTGAGAACAGTTGAAGAAATCAAGAAGATAAACTATAACAGGCTAACTCTGGAGTAGATCAAATATCTAGGGCTTGTGGATATTCCCTCCAATTTGGTCGATGATAATAACATTATCAATAGTAGATACCTGGCCGAGAAGGTTGCTGATTCTCCTCTTCCTCTAATTCAGTGATCCCAAAAAGAATTGTCTTCTTTGAGGAAGAGATTCAAGCCAATATTGGCTAACACCAATGATTGGTTAGCAGCTAAAGGGATCATGTTCAAGGAGTTCATTATAGGATCAGAGGCTGAATTCCAAGTAGGAACAAGGAAGAAGGAAAAAAACAAGACCAAGAATAAAGGTGATGTTATTTCTCTATCTAAGCCTCACAAGCCTAGAATCATCTCTGTTTCCAAGAAATTGAAGATTGTTGAGGAGCTAGGATCAATGGCTAAGGGAGTTGGAGAAAAAAGCTCCTAGGAACAGGTAGCTCTACAAATGGAGATAGATGATAGGCCCTCAAAACAACAAATAACTGAGCCTCTATCTTCTCAAGAAGGGGCATAACCACTAACAGGCATTTCTCCTTCACCACCTTAATCTCCTATGGTATCTCCTTCACCTCTATCTCCCATCAGTGTTCCTTCTTGTGGAGCTACCTCTCCTTCCAGATTCATGTTTGGCAATCTTCAAGGTGTTTCTAGAGATGTCCACTCCTCAAGTTCCATCCCTAGTCTCTCTTTTCCTTCTTTCAACATAAGAGAAAGCTCTACCATTGACTAGTCAGCAGCCGATATGGTTTCACCGATTACTCCCACTGCGCTCATTATTACCACTAGTAGTACAGACATTACCCCAGTGACACCAGCTATAGAAACCATTGCCAAAGTAAGTACTTCTTCTCTTCCCTCTTGGTTTTCAGCTTTCACACCCAAAAGGAAGAAGCTAGCCATCTCTGTAGATGACTTTGATTTTGGCAAGATAGTGCTAGTGAAAGCTAAGGCCCCTAAGAGACCAAGATCCTTTCAAAATTGGTTGAGGAAAAGGGGCCCAAATTTTTGGAGATAGCTAAACCTCCACAAGACACAACTCTTGAGGGTTTTGACATGAGAAACTATTCCATTTCTCATGTTGAGCTAGGAAAAGTTACTGACAAAAATGTGAAGAGCAATCTACAGTCTACAATGGACATCATGGTCTAAAAATTTGACATAGAAAAAGAGATGAAAGATTAATATAAGGCCAAGGCAGAGCAATTGAATACAGTAGTCAAGAAATTCACCCTTACCCCTGAAGCAACAACCCTAGAAGCCTTTTCCATAGACGACCTTGTTATTCAAAAAGTAGAGAAAACCTATATGAAAGGAAAAGTGCTTGAGGATTATATTGAAAAGATGCACACTCAAGGAATTTCCTTGTTTACAGAGGTTGCTGAGAAGGCAGACAAAATGAAGAAGGTGAGGACAGATTTAGAGGACCTTGTCTCTCTTATTTCTCAGGATATTGACAGTACAGACAAATCTTAGCAAGTGGAGGGAGATGAAGGATCTAAAAAAATGCATCTTGATATCTATCAACATCATTTCCAGTAAAGATTCCTATGTTGAGATCAAGGAATCACTGATATACAAGATTTAGGTACTCAAGGAGCTGATCGAAGATCTCAAGTCTTCCAAGGATGCTAGTGAGAAAAGCGACTAGAAGAATTGCCTTGCGAACTCACCTCTAGAGATAACCAATTTCTCTCAACAGAAGAGATGATCTGAGAATTCAAAGGTATGATTCAGAGGGATTTCAAAGAAAAAGTGTTCTCAATGACTTCTGTAGATAATGTTTTAGATACTCAGTTAACTTTGGATAATCTAAGATCCAGGTTAACTAGTCATGCCAAGGTAATCACAACATTGAAGGACGCTACAATCAGGGCTAGAGTCATCTTCAAAAACACCATGACGCTAGACAATATAGGAATTCAAGCATCTATCACTATGTATGATGTTTATATAAAAAAGTCTAATGGCAAGAGCTGAACCATTTCTCCCCTTCTCTCCTCTTCCTCTCTTCTCATGCACTTTTGTCATGTACAAGTGCATGCAATTTTGTAATATGTAATTACATGTAAAAAATCTAGAAGAATTCTCAAAGTCAAAGATGACTTATCTTTGACAAAGATATTTTTATATATTAATCTTTTTAATTTTGAAGGTTTCTCCCTATATATAGGGGGACCTCTTTTGTAAAAGGGATCTCTGGATATTTAAGAGCAAAAACTCTGTTGAAATTTAGACACTTCTTGAGACTTTGTGCTCAACTTGTAAATCATATTTTATCAAATGAATGAGAAACATGTTTATTTTAGACTTTGTGTTGAAGTAATTTGTACTATTTAGGAAATAGTTCTTATGTCCTCTTTCCTGATAATCTCTTATCTATTCGATTTAATAAGCAAAGTGTGTGTGTTGACATTATCTAAAGACATTTTAAAAAGATAAAGAGAGACTTTGAGCTACTTTTATTTTGGTGATCCTTGTATCCATTATAGTTTTAGGTAAAGACTTTGTGTTTTGTTTCACTCTACGATTACGCATATTTTGAATTAGCAAAGGAGATAATGGAAGACTTTGTGCTTACGTAGGTTTCCTTGTAGACTTTGTTAACTACTTCAAGGGATTTTATGCTCTATGTTGGGTACCATTCCTGAAAGAAAAGGAATGTTCTTAGCCAATGACCAAGATTTCTCTCTCTTGTTCCTTGGACATCATCTCTGAAAAAAGAGAGGTGGATGCTATTATACTACCTCGAGTATTATTTTCTGCTTACTTATATATACATCTAGCATATAAATATTCATAGGGAACCTCCCCTTGATGAGAGGAGAGATTTATCTCATTCAGATGTGGTAAACCCACACTTTTTGTGGTGTAAATTTCCTTTTGTTGTGGTTGATATACCCATTTTATCATCAGCTAGTTGATGACAAAATATTCACCCAATAACTTTTTAGCAACTTTGCTGGGGACACAAATGTGTATTTTGAAGCCTCAAGCTTCAACTTGAAGCAGTTTTGATCCCTTTTTCGTTTGACACTCTAGCAGATCCACTATACAGACAAGCCCAGAGAGCTCAGGGTATTATTGATCCTATATTTGACCTGGTGTAGCAAAATAATTTTGATATTTCTCCTTCATCATCTCATCTTCAACAAACTAGGAGCTTTCCTCCTACCAACGCCAGATCTCCCATACCTAGTGAAGTTTCTAGCCTCAATACTAGTAAGGCTTTGTCTTTATTGACCCCACCAAGATTTGTTATCCTACCATTTAATCATCCTATCATAATGGCTCAAGGTTCGTGGGGCAATTCTTTTGGTCCTCTTAATTTGACCCCACCTTTGCATGAACTACCTCGTAGTTCTAGAAAAAAAAATTTCAAATTTTTTGGTGATGGGAAGGTTCATCTTGATGAGCATATTTCTGCCTTCTCTATAGCATGTAGTGTAATCAGTGTGAAATTTGAAGATGTAGCAGTGAGACTTTTTGTAAAAATTTTACAAGGTGCTATCACAGATTGGTTTTACCACTTTCAAGCTCAAACTATAACTGATTGGAACACACTAAAGTCCAAATTTGAAGCTAGATTTAAACCTACTAAAGATGCACACACCTTCTTAGCATAGCTGACACAGATGAAAAAAGAATCCTAGGAACCTATGAGGGATTTCATAGCCAAATTCAATAAGTTAAGGAACCGGATTCCAACCGTCACTTAGCCCACGCCAGAGAATCTTGAGTGTTTTTTATCAACTCGCAACTTCCCAAAGTAAGTTTCCTATTGAGGTGAGATGGCCTTATGAATCTCGCATTGGCTCAAAATTTGGCTACTGAGATTGAGGATGATCTTATCCTAGTAGGTAAGATCAAAAAAGACTAGTAAAAATAGATTCTCTTCATCTGCTGAAAGCTCTTCTACAGGCACTACAGACCCTATGGTGCAAAAATTGACAAATGAACTGATAGCTTTGAAGAGACAAATGGCCCAAGGTATGTCTGTTCCCACCTATTGAGATATGCCAAGAAAAATATTCCAAAATTAGTAATATCAGGGCAATGCTGCCTGAAACCAAGGGCAACCAAATCGCCTGCCTCCCCCTCCAGGGAAACTAGCCATTGAAGCAGCACATGCCAATTCAGTGGTTAGTTACCTAGAGGCTGAACATGACTTTTCACTCCAACCTAAGTTAGACCAACAAGATGATGCTAATATATTCAAAGATAAGGAAGAAGAATTAGCTGGTGACTCCAATATTGGTTTCCTGGATTACCAAGATGAAGCTGGAAATAAGGGAGAAGGGTTGGATGCATCTTATGTTATTTTTACCAGATATCAAAACTAGTCAACTCCATAGACTGACAAAGGAAAAGTAGAAGAAGAACCTCAACTAGTGGTTTCCATCGCTAAATGAGGGACTCTATTGCCTCCTCAATCAAAAGATCAGGTAACTCACAAAAATGTAAGTACCTTCAACTGCCCTGTATCTTTCACCTCTATTGCTCAGACCAGTGCCACACCCACTAAAGACCCAGATGATGGACCCTCTTCTTCTGTCTCAATTTTTTTTAATTATTTGATATAATTGATCATGTCAGAAAGACTAAGATCCAAATGACAGAGATTGAGTATTTGAGAGCTAACCCTGAACAATTTGATAGGTTGGCAAAATATGTGAAAAATAAAGCCGTGCCCATAGGACAAGATTCTTCAAAGTCCGCTCATGATTCCCCCAAAGATAAATCCACCAAAATAATCTTATTGTGACTCATCATGTTAATTTTAGGAAAATAGAACCTTTTTATGTTTCCCTACTAATAAATGGTTACAAATTGAGCACTTGCATAATAGACTTCGGATCCTCGGATAATGTCATGGCTGCCAAGGTGGCAGATTCCCTTGGTCTAAATTTGACCAAAACTTTTGGGAGGTGTTTTTCTATGGAAAACAAGCAAGTCCCACTCCTTGGTCAAATAAAGGATGCTCAATTTGCTTTCATAGCTTTTCCAGAAAAGAGGATAAAAATGATGGTTCTAGTGGCTGATGTTTCAGCCTCTTACGACATCCTGCTTGGGTAGAATTTCTACAAGGATGTTGGAGGTGAGATAAGCATGGACTTGTCAGAGGTGAGGATCCCAATTCAAGGTGTTATGAAGAAATTGCTTCTTAAAAAAGAGGTAAGATATGTAGTCACCCGATCATCAGCACTAGAGGCTCAAATTTTGTTTGAGTCTTCTGGCATGGGCAACTACTTCCTATCTACAGATGAGGTCTATGAGGCATCTGACAAAACTCCTACAGGTGACAACTTAGAAATATGTTCAGCTGACACAGTGAGAGAATTGACACAGCAAAATGAATGCATGGAAGAACCTCTTCCACCAAATAAAGATGTTTTCAAAGGAAAAGCAGGGTCTAATGAGGTATGGATCTTAGAATTTGATGGCAGCTGCTCTTCTATCAGTTTAGGAGGTGGAGTTGTGTTAGTATCTCCTCAAAGAGATATTTTTCCTTTATCTTACAAGTTGTGGTTCAACAACACCAACAACATAGCTGAGTACAAATTTCTGTTACTTGGATTACAAGTTACTAGAGAAAAAGGCATTAAACTACTCCATGCTAAAGGGGATGCCAAATTGGTGGTTTATTAGGTAAAAAACCTCTATCAAACCAAGAATGAAAGATTGTGCCACTATCGCAATCTCATCTGGGACCAAATTGAAGATTTTGACACTTTCAGCATCTCTGTCATTTTAAGAGAATTCAATGACCGGGCAGATGCACTGGCTATTTCTGCTACTCTCTTGGTTTCCCACCTAGATTTTAAAGGAGATAAGTACACTATTGAACTAGTCTTTCAGCTAAGTGTACCTGATAATGCCAACCATTGGCAAGTATTCAACAATGACGATCAAATCATTACCTTCTTGGAGCAAAGGGATAGCTTCGAACAACTGTATTTTGAAGGCAGTGAACTTAGGGAATGTGAAGCAACTTTTGAATCGAATGTGAACACAGGTGAGGATTTCTTGTAGCTTAAAGGAAATAAGATTCCTAAAGGCCTGGTTTTCTTAGAGAAATTGTTTGATAACCATGATAGGTTCATCAAACAATAACGAATAGATTCAAACTCCTCCCAGGATTTTGATCAAGTAAACTTGAGAACCAAGGGAGATCTTAAGATGGTGAACATTGGAAAATGTTGTACTCCTGAGGAGAGATTCAAGCTTTCGAATCTACTTTGCCGATATATAGGCGTCTTAGCATATTCCTATGATGACCTGAAATCACTCAGGTTGAATGACATTCGCCATGACATTCCTCTTAAGGCAAACTCCGTGCCTTACAAGCAAAAGTCTAGGCAATATAATCCAAAAATCTTAGGTACCATTTTAATTGAGATACAAAAAATGCTTGATGCTTGAATAATTTTCCCAATCCATCACTCCACATGGATTGCCAACACAGTGCCTGTCAAAAAGAAAAATGGTAAAATTTGAATCTGCATGGATTTTAGAAACTTGAATCAATTATTTCTAAAAGATAACTATCCTCTCCCTATCATGGATCAAGTTCTACAAATGGTAACAGGTTCATAGATGTTGTCAATGCTAGACGGTTTCTCAGGATACAATCAGGTTGAAGTTGGAAAAGTAGATCAGCATAAGACTACCTTCACCACACCTTGGGGCACCTTCGCCTATCAAAAAATGCCGTTCGTTCTGATAAATGCAGGTGCCACATTTCAAAGAGTGATGGACCTCACTTTCAAGGATGAAATGGGTAAGTTCATTGTAGCATACCTGGATGATTTGACGGTATTTTCAAAGCCTTGTTCTGACCATGTCCACCATTTACAAAGAATACTGGAATGCTATCATCAAAATGGTATTTCTCTAAATCCAAAGAAATCAATCTTTGAGGTGAGTGAAGGAAAACTTCTCGAATACATTGTGTCCCAAGAAGGTATTAAAATTGACTCAGAAAGAGTCAAATCCATCTAAGAACTTACTCTGCCTACCAGTAAAATTGCGGTTCACTCTTTCTTCAAAAAAGTAAATTTTCTTTGAAGGTTCATCCCTGAGTTCACTGAGAAAACTTGCCACATCGTCAATATGATGAAAGGTAATACTACCTTCAAGTGGACTACAAAGGGCAAATCGACATTCAAAGACATCAAAGAAGTGATCGCTTATGCACCAATTCCAGTTTGTCCAGACTACACCAAAAGCTTCAAAATATACAATTATGTTTTTGAGCATACACTCTCAACTATTCTAGTTCAACAAAATCAAGAAGGCGTATAATCTCCTATTTCCTTCATGAGTTGTCCACTTAAGGCTCATGAGCTGAAATATTCCAACATGGAGAAGCATGCATATGTGGTGGTCAAAGCAGTCAAACATTTTAGGTTTTATATCCTGAACTCGCACACTAAAGTTCTGGTGCCTGATACAACAGTGAAGTCCATTTTGACTCAACAAGAGTTTGGTATGAAGAGGGGTAATTGGATCGCCAAGATTTAGGAGTTTGATCTAGACATTAAACCTACCAAACTTGTGTGGGGAAAGGGTCTTTGTCAGTTGATTGCCAACAACATTCTTGAGGGAGCAAAAAATGAAGAAATATAGATCGAAAGCATGCCTACGATCCTCTTTGTTGCCACTAATAATGAGTGGTATTCCAATATTGCCTATTTTTTGACTTATGGTGAGTGTCCCACTCATCTCTCTTATAAAGAAAAATATAATGTTAAGCTAAAGGCTGTTAGCTATGTTTTGTGGGATAATGGTCTGTAAAAAAGGAACTTGGATGGGGCATTTCTTTGTTGTGTCGATAAGGTAAAATAAGATAAACTCTTGGAGTCTTTCAACAATTTGGCCTGTGGAAGACATTTTTTTGCACCAGTGACAGTGCACAAGATTTTGCGAGCAAGGTACTATTGGCCTACACTGTTCCAAGATACCTACAAATGGGTGCGTAGATGTGAATTGTGTCAATAGTTTGTTGGAAAGCCTAAATTGGTTGCATTGGCTCTCAAGCCAGTAATAATCAAAGAGCCTTTTCAGCAGTGGGGTATTGACTTTATTGACATAGTTAACCCATCTTTAAGTGTCAGACATGATTATGTCCTCACAGTAACTGATTACTTTACCAAATTGGTGGAAGCCATCCCAACCAAGCACACTACGTCTGAAGTGGTGTGCAATTTTCTCAAAGAAAATATTATCTCCCAGTTTGGGGTTTTGCTCAAAATTTTAACAGATAATATAGCATGTTTCTCTTTGCATGAAATTACTCAATTTTGCTTCTATTATGGAATTACCCTATCCCACACTTCAAATTATTTTCCATAGGAAAATAGCCAAGCAAAATCAAGCAATAAGAACCTGGTCACTATTATCAAGAAATTGGTAGATGATAATCAAAGAACTTGGCACAAAGCACTGTTTGATGCTTTATGGGCAGATAGGATTACACCCAAGAGGGCCATAGGTATGTCACTTTTCCAACTTTTGTATGGCTTAAATGTAGAGATACCCATCACTCTAGAACTATCAGCGCTCAAGTTAGCCAAAGCAATTGAAGATTCAACCTTCAAAAGTTTGATCGACAAAAGAATCATGTCTGACCGAACTGAATAAGCAACAAACCATGGTGGTGGACCAGATTATAGTGCATCAAAATTAGGTGAAGAAACTTTTTGATAAAAAGGCTAAGGTTCATGATTTTCAAGTCAGAGATCAAGTTTTGTTGTGGGACAAGAGGCAAGAACCAAAGAGAATGCACGTCAAATTTGACTCTTTATGGAGAGGTCCATTTACCATTCGACAACTTTATGGTGAGAGTAGCTTCTTGCTAGAGTATCAGGATGAAATGCCATTTGCACTACCCCATAGTGGGCAACATCTGAAGCTTTTCGATTCTTGAAGTTAAGATGGATCCACTTGTATATATGTATAGTTTTTATATATATTTTATATTCTTTCATTTTTAGCTTGACTCCGTAGCCCAATGGCTTGGATGAAGGCACCTAGAGACTGGTTTCTACTCCCGTTGATCGATTCGATTAACATAAGTTCCCTAATAGGAGTCAGCTATTGTTTCTAAAATTAGCTTGACTCATTTTTGGAACAACCCCCTGTGAAACTTGTCTGTTTTGCCCTTTGTCTCTCTAAGTCCATTTTTGAGATAGGGTTTTCTCATTCTCGTATTGGTTCAACTAACACCGTTCAAAATTTATAACATCTTTTTGTTACATTTTCCCAAAAATGTGAAAGTTGTTACGGTCTCGATGTGACTAGGGGACCAAAATTTGGCTTTTTTAGAGTTAGTGTTTTTCTTTTATTTTCATGCATGGGCAACAATTTTTGTCATCAGTGCATTTTTCCTTCCAACCTGCAGGAGCGGCAAATTTTTCTGCCCTTACATCTGGATGTGCAGGAGTGGCAAACCTTTCCACCCCTACATTTTTCCTCTTTTACATGTAGGAGTGGCAAATTTTGCCGCCCCTGCATATCCCTTCATTTTTCCAGTGTAAGGGCGGCAAATTTTGCTGCCCCTGCACTTCCTTGATTTTTACACACATCATTTATTGCCACATGCACCAAGTGGTTGGTGTCAATTTTTGCCTCATTTAATCCATTTTCACCTCATTTTAATTCATTCTTTCCTCTCCTCCTTCTATTTCTACCTCTAGATGATCTAGCGAATGGATAAAAGTGCATTTTGGCAGATTTGAGCTCACGGTGCATGTGGTTTTCTAGGTAGGTCTTGTATTTGGCATTTATTTCTTTTCCTTTCCTCTCTTTTAGTTTTGTTTTTAATTTTTTGTTTAGTTTTCCTTTCTTCTCCTAGGGCCATCGGCCTGCTTCCTCTTCTCCTCCCTTCGATCTCTCTTTCTCCCTTCCCTATCAGCCTTCTTTCTTTTTCTCCATGTTAGGGCAGTGAAATTCACCATCCTCCCTTCTTTCCCACAATTTTCCTAGTCTTGCTTAGGGTGGTAAAATTGCTGCCCTAACCTTACCCCCACCCACCACCTGCATTAGTGGAAAAATTTGTTGTCGATACAAGTTCACACCATTTACCTACATCGGTGGCAAAATTTGCCACCGACGCAGGACGAAAGTGCATAGGCAGTGAATTTTGTCACCCCTGCACTTTCTTGGAAAATATGCATGAGTGGTAATTTTTGCCACCCGTGCTTTTTTTTCTCTCCCCTTGCATGCAAGGGTGATAAAATTTGTTGCCCGTGCATGCAAGCCATTCCACATGTTAGGGCGGTGAATTTTGTCACCCTTGCATTTTTACCCTAATTTCTCTAACTCTAGAGAAATTTTCACCCTTTTCATTTTTTTCACCTCCTCCCCTTTTTCCTCTCTTTTTTCCTCCCATTTTCTGACCCGACCCTATCAAGTGCCCTTCTTTGGTCATGATCACCCAATGTGCAAATTCCCCAATTTGCCCAATTTTCTCTAATTACACGATCATGATTATCATTGCAGTACCCCTCTGAAGATTCTCGTTCATCAGCACCCGCTCAATCAAGACTAGTTCCAATGATTGAAGCTTCTTCGAAGAAGTTAAAGGCCATGAAGTGCCAATACCAAGGCATTTTTATGATCACCTTGATCACTTCTAATGTTGATGACATTAGAGACATAGAGATCAGCCACGTGGATATGGCTGAGTTCATAACCAGAACCAAGGTGATGAACTTGAGCTTTGAGGTGAAAAGAATAATCAAAAGCAACATTCATCTAGTTGTTTCTTTCTCATTAGCAGCACATCATACAGAATTTGTCCTCTAGTGCACCTAGTTCTACAATAGAGAGACCAGATGAGTGTCAGACATTAGTGGCAACATGATAATTCAGCTGGACCCCAAATTTATTGATAAAGTCTTCATGTGCCCTCCTGCTACTGAAGTGCTGAGAATTGAATTCATTGAGGCATAGAGAGAGTATGACAAGGATCTTGAGAGGGTGAAGAAGGTAATGAATAACAGGTGGCTCAAGACTCCTAGGACCAATTTATCTAGATGGCCATGGAATTTTCTAAGGAGTGATTTAATTAAAGAAGTTGGTGACTTGATTACTCTTCTCAATAGAGTACGAAGTCTACCATCTGCTTCACAATTCCATGAGTGGATGTATCCCTTCATAAAAATTATCCTACAAGGGAAGCAAGCCATCTTTTGGGGTGAGTAGATCAGTAACACTCTCCATGACCAATTGACCAAGGTATCTACTACTTTGAAGTTTTATATGACTTTATACTTGGTGTACATTGTAGCCTCCATGTGAACCTTTCCAGGTTTGACAACTAAAGGAGACAGGAGAACCACCCTAGTCTACTCATATTACCCTCAGTTAACACTACAAGGATCAATCCATCATTTTAGGAGGGCAAATGATGCATTCTTTATAGTATTTTTGTGCCTTTTTAACCCTTAGCTCAAATAGAAGAGAGTATCTGATGAAGCCTGGATGGTCATCAATGACTTTGGCTGTATGTTTCTATAATTTCTCTCTTTTTGCTATCTCTGAGTTGGATTTTTCCAAGGCTATCTCTATATGCTCTCCAGGTTTCTTTCTGACAAGTTGGTCCTTATGGAACTATGTAGACAAATGGTTGTTGTACACACTAGGTAGATAGAACTGAAAAAGCCAGGTTTCAGGCTTCTAATTGAAATTAGTAGATACTCGATTTTGATTGTAGCCAAATTAAAAGTCATGGAGATAGAAATGCAACTGGTTGCTATGAAACAATTCAAGATAAGGGACAATTTTGACTATAGAGGTGTCAAAGATATGATCAGAAGAAAGACTCAATTTCATGAGCCTATGATTGAAGACATTTGGATGGACTTGAGAATAGTCAAAGAAATTAGGAGGATGGGCTATAGTAGGCTGACTCTAGAGTAGATCAAATATCTGGGGCTTGTAGATATTCCCTCTAATTTGGTCGATGATAAGAACATGATCAATAGCAGATACCTGGCTGAGAAGGTTGCTGACTCTCTTCTTCCTCTAATTTAGTGGTCCCAAAAAAAATTGGCTTCTTTGAGGAAGAGATTCGAGCCAATATTGGCTAACACCAATGATTGGTTAGCAGCCAAAGGGATCACGTTGAAGGAGTTTATTACAAGATCAGAGGTTGAATTCCATGTAGAAACAAGGAAGAAGGTAGAAAATAGGACCAAGAATAAAGGTGACATTCCTTCTCTATCTAGGCCTCACAAGTCTAGAATCATCTTTGTTTCCAAGAAATCAAAGGTTGTTGAGGAGCCAAAATCAACGACTAAGGGAGTTGGAGAAAAAATCTCCCAAGAATAGGTAGCTCAACAAATGGAGACAAATGATAGGCCCTCAAAACAACAATGAACTAAGCCTCTATCTTCCCAAAAAGGGGAACAACCACTAACAGGCATTTCTCCTTCACCATCTCAATCTCCTATGGTATCTCCTTCACCTCTATCTCCCATCAGTGTTCCTTCTTCTGGAGCCACCTCTCCTAGATTCATGTTTGGCAATCCTCAAGGCACTTCTAGAGATGTCCTTCACTCCTCAGGTTCTATCCCTAGTCTCTCTTCTCCTTTCAACATAGGGGAAAGCTCTACCATTGACCAGTCAACAGCCGATACAGTTTCACTGGTTACTCCCATTGCGTCCACTATTACCACTAGTAGTATAGACATTACTTTAGTGACACTAGCTATATGAACCATTGCCATAGTAAGTACTTCTTTTCTTCCCCCCTGGATGTCAGCTTTCACACCCAAAAGGAAGAAGCTAGCCATCTCTGTAGATGACTTTGATTTTGGCAAGATAGTGCTAGTGAAAGCTAAGGCCCCTAAGAGACCAAGGATCCTTTCAAAATTGGTTGAGGAAAAGAGGAAATTTTTTTTGGAGATAGCTAAACCTTCACAAGATGCAACCCTTGAGGGTTTTGACATGAGCAACTATTCCATTTCTTGTGTTGAGCTAGGAAAAGTTATGAAGGTGCGAAGAGCGATCTGCAGTCTGTAATGGACATCATGGTCCAGAAATTTTATAGAGAAAAAGAGATGAAAGATTACTATAAGGCCAAGGTAGAGCAATTGACTACAGTAGTCAAGAAATTCACCCTTGCCCCTGAAGCAGCAACCCCAGAAGCCTTTTCCATAGACAAACCTGTTATTCAGAAAGCAGAGAAAACCTATATGAAAGGGAAAGTGCTTGAGGATTATATTGAAAAGATGAACACTCAGGGAATTTCTTTGCTTATAGAGGTTGATGAGAAGATGGACAAGATGAAGAAGGTGAGGATAGATTTAGAGGACCTCATCTCGCTTATTTCTCAGGATATTGATAGTATAGACAAATATCTTAGCAAGTGGAGGGAGATGAAGTTTCTAAAGAAATGCACCTTGATATCCATCAGTGTCATTACCAGTAAAGATTCTTATGTTGAGATCAAGGAATCACTGATATACAGAATTCAAGTACTCAAGGAGCTGATCGAAGATCTCAAGTCTTCCAAGGATGCTAGCGAGAAAAGTGATATAGGCCTATTGAACTGACTAGAAGAATTGCCTTGCGACCTCACCTCTAGAGATAACCAATTTCTCTCAATAGAAGAGATGATCCAAAAATTCAAAGGTATGATTCAGAGGGTTTTTGAAGAGAAAGTGTTCTCAATGACTTCTATGGATAACATTTTAGATACTCAGTTAACTATGGATAATCTAAGATCCAGATTAGCTAGTCATGCCAAGGGAATCACAACATTGAAGGATGTTACAATCATGGCCAGAGTCATCTTCAAAAACACCATTGCACCAGATAGTATAGGAATTTAGGCATCTATCGCTATGTATGATGCTTACCTAAAGAAGTCTGACGGCAAGAGCTAAACCATTTCTCCCCTTCTCTCATCTTCCTCTCTTCTCATTCAGTTTTGTCATGTAAAAGTGCATACAATTTTGTAATATGTAATTACATGTAAAAAATCTGGAAAAATATCTCAAAGTCAAAGATGACTCATCTTTGACTAAGATATTTTTATATTTTAATTTTTTAAATTTTGAAGGTTTCTCCCTATATATAGGGGGACCTCTTTTGTAAAAGGGATCTCTGGATAATTGAGAGCAAAAACTCTGCTGAAATTGAGACACTTCTTGAGACTTTGTGCTCAACTTGTAAATCATATTTTATCGAATGAATGAGAAATAAGTTTATTTTAGACTTCGTGTTGAAGTAATTTGTATTATTTAGGAAATAGTTCTTATGTCCTCTTTCCTGGTAATCTCTTATCTTTTTGATCTAATAAGCAAAGTGTGCGTGTTGACATTATCTATAAACATTTCTAAAAGATAAAAGAGAGACTTTGAGTTGCTTTTATCTTGGTGATCCTTTTATCCATTGTAGTTTTAGGCAAAGACTTTGTGCTTTGTTTCACTCTATGGTTACGCATAATCTGAATCAGCGAAGGAGACAACAGAAGACTTTGTGCTTACGTAGGTTTCCTTGTAGACTTTGTTACCTACTTTAGGGGATTTTTTGCTCTATGCTGGGTACCATTCCTGAAAGAAGAGGAATGTTCTTAGCCAATGACTAGGATTTCTCTCTCTTGTTCCTTGGACATCATCTCTGAAAAAAGAGAGGTGGATGCTGTTATACTGCCTCGAGTATTATTTTTTGCTTACTTATATATACATCTAGCATATAAATATTCATAGGGAACCTCCCCTTGATGAGAGGAGAGATTTATCTCATTTAGATGTGGTAAACCCACACTTTTTGTGGCATAAATCTCCTTTTTCTGTGGTTGATATACCCATTTTGTCATTAGTTAGTTGATGACAAAATATTCACCCAACACATACAAGAGTTATTTCAATTCAATACAAGCAGATTTATTTTAAGCAAGAGTGTGTCTTTTAATTAGAGTAAGTTTTTTAATTCATCTCACATTTAGAATTTGTCAGAAGCTATTTAAATACAATAAATATCAATTTTAGATTTTGAACATCATTCTCTCCTACCCATTCGGGCAAGTCAAGTGAGGACATTATATGTCTTATGTCAAATGTTTAAGTTCTTGATGTTGATGTTGATGATGTGAATGTTAATAGGATATATTTAATTAATAAACAATTTAGATTTAATTTTCTAAAAGTTAAAGTTTATTTACTATTTTTAGGATTTAAAAAGCATAGCAGAAGTAAACCCCCCAAATAGTGAATTGTACAACTCTAATATCAAAAAATCTCATTGTAAATAGCCATCAAACACTGTCTTGGTAAAAAATGACACCAATCCATTGATTGGTTACATCAAAGGTATAATGATAGCCTATCACCAAATAGACAATGACATAATGTAAAATAGGTGTGTTAATATCATCATGGAATGGGTGATTTCCATTTATGTTTGAGAGGGGTAATTCCCTTGTATGATATATTTTTTTGGTTGTTGCATACCTTTTATTAAAAAGCACAAAAGGAACAAAAAGGAAATGAAATAAAGAAAGGGGGAGAAACCCACATCAAAATAAATCCATATGGCCACTCAAACTACTCAATAATGGACATAAATTGGATGTAAATTCCTCCTTTCACATGTAAATGACAATGATGAATAATATACATAATGAGAATAAATAAATTACTTTGAATCTTATAAAATTCTCTCAAGTTTTCTTGTATGTCTATGACATTAAATTCACTCTTTGAAATTCATAATACAAAGTTCACAGACAAAAAAATGAGTTTAATAATTAAATAAGATACAGAACCCACAAAAAGAACATTTTATTCTCATACACTCAAATCACATTCCATTAATAATACTGAAGAATAAAGTATAACACTTAAAATTTAGTAATCCATATTGTAGGGAAAAGATAAAAAAGAACTCATTGACATTTAATATCATGTTTTTGTACTCACTTCCACTCAAAATATATTTGGACAATTACACTCAATTGAAATTATTTACGTAACTTGACTTAGGCAATATTTCTATTTTTTTAATATTATGCAATTTTCAAAATATTAATATATGGTATCAATATTACATTTATTTTATGATTTTTACATAAATAAAATCAATTATTTCTAAAATAACTAAGTTAACCTTATTTAAAATTCACTTATTGGCCAAATTAGATCCAACAAACACTAGGCCCTTTGACACACTTAAGTCTCATACACACCATTTATTAACATTACATAATGGAATGAAAAGAAAAATTTCATGGAATGTTAAACCCCATATATTATATTTACAATTGTAGCATATCATAATAATATCTCATTCTGTGACACATAACATCTTTTGAATGATAAATAACATGTTCAATGGTCCCACTAAGAATTTTTTATTAGGAGATAGAGTCTGAAAATTCATTTTAATAATACACATTTTCCCTCCCATGAAGCTCTTGATTTTTTATCCATGAAGCAAATATCACTTGTTCAAACTTAAATTTGGGTCACATGTATGATATCTTCAACCATAATGATGAGTTAATCATGGATCCATTTGGATAATTTATCAAGGAAGGGGACACCCATTTATTTTGGTGTCATAAGTCCAAATTATAAACACTTTTATGAAAATAACCTTTAACTACCTAAAAGTGTATAATTAGAAGTGTTACCCCTAAATTTAAAAATTTGGGTTAATGGTTATGTTACACACGACTTCATTATTCAAAGAGTTTAAGAGCACCTTTGTAATAGACCCTATAATACAATGTTGTTTAACAAATTGTAACAATTTTTTAATACTTAATTATATTTATAATAACATTCAATAAAGTTAGTAAAATATCAATCCATAATGCTAAATAGTTCATATTATTTGTGTATGCTCTCACATTTTGCATCCTTTAATTGTTTGAGAAACCAACACAATAATTATAGGATATCCTAATACAATGAATAAGTTGATCCTAATTAAATAAATGAGTGACATTAATACAATGAGTGAGAAAACACTAATGTAATGAGTGAGTTGAACCTAATGAAATTGTTTTAGTATATTTTTTATATTTTTATTAATAAATAAACTTACTAAAAATAGAAATTATGATACAAGGTTTTAAAGGGATACCTATGATGGAGGTTGCACACCATTGATCCAATGAAGTGGGAAATCTTTTTTGGCTAGGAAGGATTACCTACACACAAGAGACAACTTAGAAAAAGATTGATTAATAGGATAGATAAGTGGAATACCTAATGTTGGATCAGTTCCAGGAAGTGGTACACTTATTTAAGAGGATGTCAGTCCACTGTATTAAGCAATTAAGTGGAAAATGGAATAACAAAAATTAAAACAAAGCATATGATAATATAGATGTGATACTGAAATGGATTAATCTATTGCATAGATGTTATCAAATTATTCATTCCAATAAGATATAGTTAAATATTCTTGTTCTTGTATTACTTCTAATTGTTTAGTGACTACTTCTAGAGTAGGGGAAAATATAATTGCACAAAGCCTTAACTCAAAGGAAATACCACTCTGATCTACGAAGAGCTGGTGAGAGACTATGGGAAAATCATAGATGGAAATAACATCACATAACTCTTGGTAATGTCATATACAAATAGGGATTCATGCTTTTAAGACTTTACATAGCTAATTAAAATTAATTTGGACTATTAAACCAGGTTTGAAGTGTAGATGGAAAGTAAAAACGTAAGTATCAATGTAGATTATATCAAAATTGCTAATGATTATAGTAATCGGTGTTGATTCATGTGAGGAATCATTATTGACATTGATAGTGGGGAAAGAATGCTCATGATGGGGGCCTAAAGGTGGGCTTTAGGGGATTTGAAATGGCTTAGGAATAATTAATGATAATCTAACCATACTAAGGGCGATAAATAGAATGTGGAAAAAAATATAAGAATTAGAATATATACAAATGAGAGATATACTTACCTTTGAAATTATTCTAATATTTTAGAGAATTATCACATTGACAGGGATATTATTAATATTTGAATGAGTAGGGATGGACTAAGATAGGTATGCCATTCTTCTGTAGGTATTTCAAGATAATTTATATAACATTCTAGTGTACAAATTTAGGATCCTTCTAATCAAGGATGGTCTGATTTTAAATTGATGATTATCCAAACATGATTAACAATGATTTTGGGTATTGATGTTGATCCATTATAAGTTTACCAAGTTTGTTCAAATAAATCCAATCCATGAGGTTAACTTAGTCCTAGGCTATTTTAAATGGATTTCAGCTAGTGAGAGGTTTTAAAAACTTACTTCTAATAAATTTGGGGAGATTTCGCTGGATTTAGGGAAGGTTAATTAGTTAAAATTAGTTACCTAAGTAAAAAGTAATTAGTAAGATTAATTATGTGAAGTAAGATAGTAATTGGTAAAACTAAATTAACTAACATAAAAAAGGATGGGGAATCAGTAAAACACATATTCATACTAATATAATGGTGTAAATTTGTAGTATTTACATTTTCCCCTTTTTATTGAGTAATTTGTGATAACCTATCATGAGACAAAAACTTGGATGGGTATAATGCCCTAGGTTTATGTGAGGAGGTATCCCCCCTCAAACTAGGAACTGATGAAAGATGAAGAGGTAGAGAAGGGTTTGAAACATGAGGTGGTAATGGATAAGGTAGATATAAAATTAGTGTCCAAGACATAAGGATAAGCATGAAGTACAATGCTACACTAACAAGATATATAATATCCAAACAAGAAAGCCCTGAGGCAAATAAGTAATGGATTTTCACAACTATGAACATGTGGGTTTGATTGAAGGTATTCAAGAGGGCAAAGGCTAGGATGGGTAGACAAAAGCATCTGATGTGCTTGGTATGTGTGCAATACCTAGAGATATTTTCTCTCAAGATGAGGTACACTTTTAGGATCCATAAGAGATAAACTCTAAAATTAATGTAGAACTCTCAAAGGCTATGGGACCAATACTTGATCTATATACACAAGATAGTAATGTTGGGTAACAAAGAATAGGATAAGTATAATAAAATATAACTTAAGTAGCCTTGGGATAGGACTATAAAGATGCAAACAAAATTACAATTGGTACAAGGAATAAGCCAAAATGGACATAATCAACATTGATTTAATGGATCGATATCGATTCTAAATAATTGATATCGATCATAAAATAATTGACGTAGATCCTAACAATTTATAAATAGGACACCTAACATGTTAGGCACTCATTTACAATTGAGAACATGTAATTTAAAGGCAAAAAAATAACACCCATCCACATGTCAATGTGAGATACAAATGATGGAGGGGAGCGAGAGTGTACAAAGGAGGCAACGATGGTCTCACGATGAGGTGGGTTTGGATTTTTTTATTAAGGTTATTTGAATTATCTTAGGATTTTTACATGTTTTTTTAATTTTTTTTAGATTTAAAAAAAATTGTAAAATAGTTTAAAATGTTTTAAAAAGTAGATTAAGTAGTAGAAGATTACTATTTTTTGATTTTAAGTAGTTTTTGAAATGTGGGGTGCATAGGGATCAACATCAAGCTCTAAAAATTGATGTAAATTGCCTAAAAATTAACATCAATCACATTAAATCACTATAAATCCTAAATAATTGGTATCGATCATTGAGGATTGAGGATGATTGAAACCTAGATAAGAAATAAGGTAAGAAAACTTAGGTGGATAGTTAAGAAGAAACATTGAGGTGAACTTATGCTTATAGGCATGGATACGAATCACTATGCAAGATCAAGTTCCACCACTCTTAGAGTGGCTACAAGAGGTGATGGGAAATATATATTGGGATCATTTAGAGGATATAATATTAGGGGGACTATGCCACTATCACTAGGTGTATAGAGATTAGAGTCTACTTATGGCACTATTAGAGTGATGGGATCCAATTATAGGGACCTTTTGGCTTCCTATTGGGGAGATGAACCTAACACTAGAGGACATATAATAGATATTATGACTATTAGTATAGGGGAAGATATTATTCTAGTGGATGAGAGAAGATGAGCAATAGTGCTGGCATGTCTATATAAATATGATGTTGTAGATATTGCATTTATAGTGGGAGGATTTAGTTTTGAGGTGCTATATGATCAAGACCAATCCAAGAGATGAGTGATTACCATGATATTGCTAGATATCTCCTATTATACATTTCCTAATTTATGTGGTGGGACTTTTTTATGGAGTTTGATAGGGGTACTAACATATATGTGGGATCATCATATAGTGTTTGCATGGGACCCAACACTTTCAATGCAAATATACTAAGAGCTATAGGGATGGAAGACACAATGATGCTTTGGTCTAGATGTAATATTCATACTATAGTGTTGGGCCTATGAGCATATATGAGTAGTGAAACCAACATGGCTACCATGGATGGGATGACACCGATTTAAATTCAATGTGGGGTTTTTATGATGGATAGATGACTTTGTCCATCCACATGGAGATGGGAGAGTATGATATTTGGATTACTAAAAACAGGTTCTAGAGGATATGGAAGAGGAGGAGGAGGTGTGGAGGCCATATGTTAGAGTTCTAGCATGGCTGGGGTTGGATAGGGAGTTGATGGCATGATAGTGGGTGAGGTGGCCAAGGATGATACACAAAGCATGTAGAGTTATTTCAATTTAGGAATGTGCAATGATAGTTTGGGCTAATCCAAGATATACCTGAGGCATCACAAGTATATATGAGAGATGAATTTGAGGGGGGGTTACTAGAACCACAAGTGACAGATCTTTATATTTTATTAGGAAGAGATAGAGGGAGTGTATGTGGATGATGTTGGGATTATAGAGTCATACTTTTTATGGTGTATGGACTAGTTTAGAGGAGGAATGGAAAGAGTGGTATGGGTTCAATGGTAGACAGGAGATGTAGATATGGTGGATGTGGATCAATGAGGATGAGATGGGTAGGGAGAGACAAATATAGTGGAGAGAGGGCCATTAGGTACTATTAGTATGAACACGTACTAAAATATTGTGATAGATATCTGGTACTATGAGTAGATTATTATAGAGTATCTATCAGAGGTTTTTAGATATGCCACCCATATATCGACACGAGGTTGGACTCCATGATAGACATTGATTGCTACAAGTTGTTAGGTTGTGGAGCTAAAAGCTTCACTAATGTAAATAGGGGAGGAGGTTGCTGAAGGTTGCTGAGTTGTAGAGCAACTGGCATCGGTCTGATCAACTGACATCGGTAGGATTAGTGAAGAGAAGCAATCAACGTCGGTCAGGGATCGATTGGTGTCAGTCACCTCTAGGCAGATAGGGACCGACGTCGGTCACCTGTGCGGTTCAAAACTGCAAGTTTTATGGGCAATTAGTTAACGAACCAAGTGTTTGCATGTCAAGAGCCAAATTTAGACTAAAAGCTGTGGATCTAATTATTGTAATTAGATGTCTAATTATTGTTTGCATGAGATCTATTTAGGAGACTCATAGGCTGTATTGTAATGTGTTCTAGTTTGAGTTGAGCAAAGTTAGCTCCTTCTGTGTGTGAGGTGAGCAAGGGTGTTCCTCCTAGTTCCACAGCAGTGCCAAGGTGCATGCTAGTTTTGGAGAATCAGCAGGATTCTTCAGGTGTGTAGGATCTTGGTCAGCAGGTGTGCATGGCTACATTAGGAGATCTATATGGTAAGTAAGATCATTGATCTGCAGGTGTATGTGTGTGCATGATCTAGGTTTGCAGGTGTGTAGAACCAGATTGATTTGCAGGTGTGCAAGATCAGGGAGGACAACAACACAACAAGGAGCAAGATCAAGTGGGATCTACTTGGAGTACAGTGTGTACTCAGAAAGAGAGCAAGAGAGGAAGGCAAGGTAGTTCCTTCCATAAGTGAGATCATTTGGGTTGCAGGTTGTTGCAGTTCATGGGAGATCTACTTGGAGTGTGTGGAGCACTTGTGGAGTGCATGGAGCACTAGAGTACTGGCAGTAGTGGATACTGACTAGTTGGAGGTGAACACCAACTCTGTGTTTGAGTTATGTGTTGGGACCATAAGAGAGAGAGCTTTGAGGGAAGATTTACTATTTATGCCCTAGAGGTGTGGGAGCCCTAGAGGTGTGTAAGGAAGAAGAACTGTGGCAATCTTCTTTATTGTATTTCCTTTTGGAAGATTTTTAATACAAGTTGTGTATTGTCTCTCATATTCTGTGTTATTTCTGAATTCTAGTTACTTGTGTATTCTAGTTAATTTCCACATATTAAGTTGCTTGGTAATCAATTGTGTGCTTTCGTATTTCCCAACACAAGTGGTGTGGGAAGTGTATCATGAGGGAGAGATGGGTGGGATGGAGGTAGTGGAGGAGATGAAGTGAGTATCCACTTGAGCCAAATCCAATTTATAGAGTAGCCATATCTATGGCTTATTATATGGATTGGATTTGTATATATTATATATCATGACATTATTACAATGTATATTTTATTTTCTATACATATATTCATGAGTTTATATACCACATATTTGTTACATGATCTTGCACTATTTGATTATGGATCTAAATTACATAGATTATGATTAGATGGTATATATGTATATTTATGTGATATATCATGGTTTATATTTTTTATATGATGTTTACATAGATTATGGTTTTTAGGTCATGCTATGTAGCTTTGAATTGTTATGTTGACTATGGATTTATATTGATGTGTTTAAATGCATTTTTGATGGATCATGGATTTTAAATCATGTGATAATTTAAGAGCTTATGAATGTATGATGTCTATGGTTATGAATTTTATATTCCATGGATGGTGTTTACATGGATTATGTAAGACATCATGGATTGATTTTTACATTTCATTATGGATTTAGATTATGCTATGGTTTTTATGAGTTCAAATATTTTTGAATAATAGTAATTTATGATGAAATGGTTTATTTATTGACTTATCAAGAATGTATGACTTTTAATTTTCTTGGACCCTAACCAAAGATAGACCTCATACTGATTTTGCATATGCACCCTTTTATCCAATGTTAATGATAATCCTTAACAATCTCATGTCAAATAAATTCATAATTATTTGGCTTTAAAAAAGGATTTTTATGTTTATAGGGAATGGGGGGAAACTTAATTATTTGGGAATACACATCTTTTTTTATGTTTCTAAGGTTATTAGGTTAAAATTAAGCTAATCCATGAATATATGTAGATTGACCAATGCAGGAAGTCTACAAATTTATGAAAGTTGATCAATGCGGGAAGCTTTTACGAGATATAATTTTAATTTTATGGAATTTTTTTAAAGGGTCTTCTTTTAATAGGAAATTGATCAATATGGAAAATTTCCTAAAAAATAGGTATATAGTCATCCTTCAAGGGAATGGTCTATATGTTAGATATATATTTATTAACAATTGTCCTTCGAGGGATTAGTCTGCAACTTTGATCTTTTTCTTGATTTTAATAACAACTATCCTTTGAGGGATTAGTCTACAACTTTGATCTTTTTCTTGATTTCATATCCCAAATTAACCTTTTTCCATGGATTATATTTAAGGAAACCTAGGGTGTTTTCATAAACTAAGCCACATAACAAGATAATATGTTATTCCTTTCAAATAAATTTTTAAGGTGAATTACTTTTAGGAAGTAATGATATGGAGCTCTGGCCTATTTTTAGCAGAGCTAATCCATGAGAACATGCTATGAACATATCCAAGGTGTTCATATTTAAGGATAAAATGGGTATACTTCTATAAATTCACATGATTATCTACATTATTAAGTATGCTTAGAGATATTGGATAGTATTTTGGGAGAACTTATGCTGACTGTAGTTTGTAATAGGATTATTAACATTAGAAAGGACTTAGATGCAAAGCATTAAATGGTTCACATTCTAGTTTCCCATCAAGGGAGGCCAAATGGTATGCCCCAGATCCATATTTATGAGTGATAATATAGGGTCCAAGCAAGTTCAAGGCAAACTTTCCTCTTTTACTTCTTTCCATATTTGTGACATGTTGATTTTATTTAAAGACAAGGTCACTGATATTAAATTCTTGTTCTTCTAAATGTTGATTATATGCACATTTATCCACTCTTGATATACATGATGGTGATCAAGAGATGTGGATCAATGCTCATATAAAAGTTCTAGTTATGCTAATAATTCTTGATGATAATCCTCTTCAGAAATGATGTCTTTAAGAGAGATCCTAAAAGAAGGAATTTGGACTTTTAGGGGGAGAACTGCTTCGGTACCATAGACCAAATAAAAAGTGGTAGCCCCTATAAGAGTTCAAATAATAGTTCTATAATCCCACAAAACAAAAGGTATGTGAACATTCTAATTCTTTCCAACCTCATTGACCAATTTGGTTAACATCTTGACAAGGGTTTTTTAGGATGCCTCAACTTATCCATTGGCTTATGGATAATAAGGTGATAAGAAGCTTAGCTAAATGTTGAAGGAATCACACAAATTTTGGACTTGTTTATTTTTAAAATATTTCCCATTATCTATACTAATTTTATGTGGGACACCAAAATGACATATGATGTGATGATTAATGAAATCAATGATCTTTTATACCTTGGTCAAAATAAGGGGAATATCCTCCACCCATTTAGTGAAATATTTAGTAGCAATAATGATAAAACTATGTCATTGGGAAGATTTAGGATTAATTTGCCCTATAAGATCTAATCCCCATTGGGATAATGGCCAAAAGTCCTTTGCTACGTATAACACATGATTGAGGATATGAGATAAGTTGGTGTATTATTGTCACTTCACACATTTCTTGACATATTCATAATAATATTGATTCAAAGTAGGCCAATAATAACCTATTCATACAATCTTCTTGCTAACAGTTAAACCACTAAAATGGTCTCCACATATTCCATCATGTGTTTCTTTGATTAAGAGATTTGCTTTAGATATCTAGAGACAACAAAGGAGAATATCATCAAACCTATGCTTATAAATCACATCTCTATTATTAAATACCAGGTAATCTACTACTAAAAATCATGATTAGCATTTTTGGATAAATGTAAAAGAATGATACCTTTAGGCAAATAATCAAAGATCTATGTGTACCATACATCTAAGTGATTTGATTATATAATATGGATAGGAGGAAGATAAGTTTTGGTATAAAAATATTGATTGACTCTATGGATAAGGACACATAATTTATATTTTTGAGAAGAAAATGGGATAAAGGAATCCATGGTATCAACAAACTTATTTGTTGACCGATGAGTGGTCTAGATGACACAGTGGTTGAGGGTGGATAATAAATATTATGCTAACATTTTATACCTTTGGAGGATATTATTATTGTACTGATATATGTCATTTATTTGATTGATTATTAGCTAAGAGACCTCAAAAATATGAAGTGACTTAATACCTAGAGCCAAATATGTTTGGAGACCTATAATTAGGGCTTTATATTCTACCATATTATTAGTACAATAAAAATAAATTTTGAAAGATAGGGGTATAGGAATGCCTTGTGGTAGTATTATAATAATTCCTACTCCCCTTCCATGTCCACATTTAGATCCATTAAGGAATAATGGCATGTGATATTAAAGGTCTCGTTGGGATGTCAAGGCTATAGATTCATAGAGAAATTCATAACTAGATGGTAGATTGTTAGCAAGGGGTGTCTTATCTAATTGATTAGTAATGATATACCCTTTAATTAACTTATATTTAAGTAATTTGAGATCAAAATTAATGAGAATCATAAGCCATCTTACCATTCATTTATTTTGATAGGGTTTTGAAAGCATGATCTTAAGGGGATCGGTATTGGTAATCACATAGGTTTTATGATTAAGTAAATAAAAGTGAATTTTAGAAGATATAAATACTAAGGCCAAACATAGTTCTTCAATATGCATTTAAAAAGTCTCATACTTAACCAAAGTACAAATTATATAATAAATTTCTTGCCCTCTATGTTGTTTGTCTCGATGGGTAAGCATGGCACCTAAAACATGGTTTGTAGATGATATATACAACTAAAAAGGTTTATATTATCTTAGAGAAATAAGAACATGGGGAGATAAGAGATAATTCTTAAGCATATCAAAGGCCACTTGTTAATTTTAATCCCGTATAAATTGGGTTTCTTTCTTAAGAAGGTGATGGAATGGTTGACATTGGTCAGATAATTATGAAATAAAGCAGTGAATAGACTACAATTTCCCTTATAAACTATGAAGCTACCTAAGGTTAGAGGGGGGAATCATATAAATAATGGATTTAATTTTAGTAGGATTAACCTCAATTCCCATAATGGAAATTCTAAAACCTAAAATATTTTCTAATAAAACCCCAAAGACACACTTTTTAGGGTTAAGATGAACCTGATATTTGTCTAAACAAGTAAAGATTTTTTGAAGGATAGATAGGTGATCTTTATAATACCTATATTTACTAAGGATATAATCGACATAATATTCAATGATTTTGTGAATTAAGTAATGGAAAATATAGGTCATGACATGCTGGTAAGTTGCTCCTATGTGTTTTAAACCAAATGGCATGACCTTATAACAAAAAGTCCCCATGGAGTAATAAAATAGGTTTTATGGTTATATTTTAAGGTGATAAGGATTTGGTTATATCCAAAAATTCTATCCATGAGTGACAACATTTAATTTCCTATATTTAGATCCATGAGCTGGTCAATATTGGGAAAGTGAAAATCATCTTTTAGATAGTCAATGTTAAGATTACAAAAGTCAGTACACAGGCATAGTCCTCGTATGGCTTTTGTGATAGGTAATATGTTATATACCCATTAAGGATAATTTATGGGTTGGATAAAGTTAAAAAAATAATAACTAATATAATTCTTCTTTGACAAGAACCACTACATGAGAATGTATTTTTCAAACTTTATATTTTATTGGTTTAGCTTTAGGAATGGTGACAATGTTATGGATGACTATAGAAAGATTTATTATTGGAATATCAATATAATACCAAGAAAAGTATTGACTATGATTAGAAAGGAATGTTGTGAAATCTTGGTGTTTTTAAGAATCTAAAGATTGGCTAACTTTGATGTTTTGTGGGACCTTAAGTGTTCCTATGTTAGTATCAGTTGTAACTTCATTTAAAAGACTAGGAGAATCATATGGTATGATATCATTTAGATATGAATATTTTTCCCCTTAATAATTTAAAATAGATTCACCATCCTAACACTCCATTACAAAGACTAAGGAGGAATCTTCATCTATTAGGTCAGGCAAAGTTAGGGGAAGGTATAGGGTTTTTTTGTTATTTTGATAAGTTGGCGGTTCTAAGTGAATGGTGTTAATCAAAAAAATGTTGGGTGGGATGAAAATGGTGTCATCGATTACTATAGGAGAACCAAATGGGGATGATGGTGCTTCATCATCCATATTTACAGAGATATGGGATGGCAAATCACTATCATTATTGGCTTTAGGATTTTTATTGAAACCAAGGCCATACTTTTCATGTGGTTTTATAAGGTCATTTAATGTAACTTCATGGGGTCCCTATTCATAACATATTATGCCAAAGACTTTCCAAGAACATCATTGTAGATAGGTTTGTGCAAAGTGTGGTTTTTCAAAAAAGAAAACATTAGATGAGAATGGTTTGGTACATGTTTGACTTTCCCCATATAAAGGGTATTGATCAATTCATCCATAGATTAAGTGTGTTTGTAGTTAAGGGGGGATGAAGGGGATAATATCTCCTAAGTTGGGTTGGTAAGTACACTATTGGTTAGGGAATCCATATTTCTGAGGGGTTGAAAAGGTGGTAAGAGTTAATAGCTGATAAGCCCCTAAAGAGAGTTATTGGAATGCCAGTCAAGGGAGTTTTCATCAGGGATAAGGGATGAGGGTATTATAGAACTAGATGATGTTTCTTCCAAAAATAATGGGCTCAAATTAATTAGAGGTATCAAGACCTCATTAGGCTGATAAGGTAAGTTGTACATATTAAATAGATGTGGGTCTACTAGGATGACATGAATCTTATCTTCATATTCATATTCAAGGAATTGATGTAAAGTAAAGGGGACATAATGCATAGAACATATCTAAGGACATCTTAGTAAGATGATATATTTAAATTCTCCCTCTATCACATAAAATATCTCTGGGAGGGTGCATATACCTACTTGAATGGGGAGGATGATTGTACTTAATGTGGGGGCAATAGTGTCATTAAAGGCTCATAGGATAGCTAGAGATTGAGCCACAATATTGTATGGTAATGGAGTTGCTTGAAAGTGTGTGAGGAGATAATATTTATACTAACTCCATTTTCAATCATAACTCTTTTGATATGTGTTTGATTAACTTGGGTAGTAATAAATAATGGTGAGTCTTGGTCGTGAGGTTGTAATGGGGATATTTTGGAATCATGAAATGTTATAGATGATGACTTTTGTAAGGATCTAATGAAGGTTGATAGAGGCTAAGGTTCATCTGATTATATCTAGGTGGACTGTAAGGCCTCTATCATAGCTTTTTAATATTGCAAAGAATTTTGGATAAGTTCATATAAAGATATTTTGATGGGAAGTTGGTGGAGTTGATGTAGAAATGATATCTATATCAACTCAAAGGGATTATTATTATATGCTTTCCCTAGAATAGAAAATTTGGATTTTTGGATAGGTGATATAGGATTGTCTATAGTACTAGTAGGGGCTTTTGTAATAAACACCTTGGTTTTATTGGTATTTTGGGTTTTCTGACCCTATGTCTGGGATTGAGTGGTTATGTGTATTTCACCTATTTTAAAGAATGGATGGTTTTTTGTGTTTTTAAAATCATCTAAGTCTAGAGGGTGTAGGAGGGGTTGATATTGAGTTTCATCAAAGGTTTTATCTTCCTTTTTTAAAGCTCATTATGACCCTCTCAGTAATATACTAGTTCCTAGGGTGCTCACAACTCTAGTGGTTTTATTATGAGGATAATCAAGACCAAACTATTCCTATAAAAGATTATATATGCTAATAAATCTCAGATTACATATTTAAAAGCATTACAATTTTTGGTATCATTCCTCAATATGCGATGGTAAGCACATTTCTTATTTTCCCAATACCATGCCAATTTTTGAGTATGGGGTTTGACAGACTTGATAGGTGGTAGTGTGATAAGGGAGGTTTGAAGGATTTGATCAAGAATCATGGAATAAGATCCCCATAATGGATCTTGGTTAGATTTTTCCACCTTTTGAGGAATTTTCATGAGGTCTACATTTACTTACATGTCTTGATTTCTCATATTGATTGTTCAAAAGTTTCCAACAAAGGGTAATTTATGTTTGGAATAAGACCATATACCGAGATTCTGAGGGTAATAAGGATTTAAGGGATTATGTATTGACATTATTATTGTGGGAAGATATTCTTGTACTAGTGTATGATTATTAGATGAGGATTCTATAATTGTGGATTTTGGCCTTATAGAAAGATAAGGTCCAAGTATGGATGTTTTAGTTTGAGCTGGTGGCAAAACCATTTTCCCTTTTTGAGCTTGATCAGAAGTAGTATGGATATTATCCTTAGGGATATCAATTATTATCATTGAATGTTGTAAGGATTTACCTCTTTGCACCCCAAGTAATTTGTCTCCACTTCTTGAAACATTTCCCTTATTTCCCCTTTTATAGGATTTATCTTGGCCTAAGATGTAAGGGAAGATAGTTTTGGAGCTGGTTGATATATTTTAATGGACATCTTAGGAAGGAATGAGTTAGAGGGAGTGGGTATGCTACGTAAAGGTTCTATAGTGATTAAATGAGTAGTGTGTGTATTTTTTGGGATATCTAAACAAGTATCCCCCTTGATAGTTTTTTCATCTTTTATTTTTTATTGGTTGCCTTAAATAGGCTTAGGTAGAATTTATTTAGGAGGATACCAAATAATGAGATCATGAAAACTTGGGGATATTAAGAATAGATCTAGCTAGTTTAGATGGTTCAAAAATATCTCCTATAAGGATATATGGGATCTTTATTATTTTAGAAGATGATTCAAAATCATTATCAACTTCTTTAAGTAAAATTTGATCACAAATTATGTATATTACATGGGTTTCATGATCTGAGGTACTTACTATATTTAATTGTATTAAATTATATGTAAAAGGATGATTGGGGAATGGTTGCGTAAATATATCAATGGATTTATTAGGAGGAACATTAGGATTATCTAACTATAATTCTCCTTGGTTGATAAGGTTTTGAACCAAACCTTTGAAATATCAAAATTTATTGACCCCATGACTAGGCACATGATGATAAGCACAAAAATCACTTCCATTTTACCAACTAGGTTTGGGGTGAGAATTTTCAAGAGGTCTAATTGAAGGAAGCTCGATGATGGAAGATTTTAAGAATTTATCTAAAACAAAAGCATATGACTCCCCTAAGGGTGTGTATTGCTAAGGGGGAAATCATGTTAAGGATTTTTATGGTTGTGTTTGGGAGGTAGAAGGTTTGGATTGGTTTGTTGTTTGTGGAGGTGCCAATTTTAAGACAACATCATTTATTGTGCCTTTAGTATTAACATCATTGGTCCCTTTGGAGGGGTTAGGTTTGAAGTTCTTATTATGTAACTTAACTTTTCCTTCCTCTAAGGCTTAAATTTCTAGTTTATGGGCCATGCTAAAGGCTTCTTCAAGAGTTTTAAATGATTGAACTTGTAATGTTGATGAGATATGCTAGCACAGGATCTTGAAAACAACTTGATTAATTTAGGCTAAGGAAAGGAGAAGGTTAGTTGATTTATAATGCCTCATCAACTTCAAATTTTATAATGGACTCATCATCAAACTATCTAATGGCATACAATTTGGTTATGGTTACTTTCCTTGTGATTTGAATGGAAAAGTGTTCTAAGAAGATCTGAGCCAATTGCCTAAAAGAAAATACGGAGTGTTGAGGGATGGAGCTATGTCAACCTAAAGTTGGTCCAGCCAATGACATGGGAAATGTTTTTGAAAGGAGAGCATCATCATGAGCTATAATGTAACAAGCTTGTCTAAATGCACTAAGGTGTTGTTAGGGATCTTCCTTATTTTGAAATTTCATAAATTTAGGAAGTTTTCACTATGAGGAATATGGCCTAATTGGGATGATATGATTAATAGATTAATTTCAAATTTTCTCATACGTGAGGAAATTTTTTTGTTTAGAGGTACAATCCTCTAGATTCTCTATCCTATTCATAAGGATGTTCATGAGGTCAAGATGGGTATTGTATTGTGGAATACCCCCTAAGATGTTTTGTTGTAAATGTTGATAGGTGAGGAATAGAGTGAAAAATGGTTGTGAAAGGGGATAACCAATAGAAGTGGTCATGATAGGTTGAGATGTAGCCACATACTATGGGAATTGAAAGGGTATGAATTTTTTCATGGAGAAGTGAAAGTGAGTGGTCATAAAGGATTGTGAGGGAGTTAGGTATTGAGTAGTCAAGGGGACACATTATTGAAGATGTTGACTTGAAAGAACATGTTGTATAGGTTGTAAGCATTGGGTTTGAAGATTTAAAGTTACTTTATTTGGATAGGTGGGAGATTCATAGGGATTGAGACTACTAAATTCTATGGTGAAGTAGTGGGTGGTGGAGTAATCATAATTTGGCTTGTAGTGACATTTTGGGTTTAGTTAAAGGTTGAATTAGGGTTACTAGATACTAATGGTGGTGGATTATCTAGGGGTTACATTACATTGGTATCCGAATCTATTGGAGGTGGATTATTGGAAGAGGAAACCATGGCCATGTCAAGTACTTCAGGTCCCTCTAGTGACATACCATACAAAAACCCATAAAACTGGGCTCAAGGGGAAACATGAATTTGTATGGCTTGAGTACTAAGATAATGATTGAGGGAAATTGGATTACCATTCAATATAATAAAAAAGTCTAGGTATCTCTATGTATAAAATTGGGGAATTCCTCCCCCCATGGATTTAGGAGAGGTAGGAGGACTTGGTGTGTTCTACATGGATGAGGATGAGGTATGAGGTTTGGTTTGTTTCAGTGATTATTGCCATGTTACAACCATGTAGCACTAAAAAATAAATAAAGACTAAAATGCAAAGACACATTTTTTTTTTGATTATCTTGTTTTAGTGAAAGAAAACACACACTTTATTAAATGTACTTAAATATTTTTACTTTTTAAGAAACAAAATTTAGAATGTGGTGGGTACATGGGTCAACTAAGGTATTAAGAAATGATTGTCTAAGGTTGGTTTCAAGTTTTATTTAAGGTTTGGAACCTATATATATGCAAAAGTATGTTGAAGCCTGATTCCATGTTAGAAGGAAGTATGTGGATTGGTATTAGGGTCTACCTCCTCACTTCACACACTATAGTGATAAGGGTGTCAAGTGTTTAGCCTTTATACTTCTTTGAAAAAAAAAAAAATACTCAGTCAGTACACTGAGTTGGTTTTCCTCTTGGTGATGAAATACAAATAGGTCCACCTAGGTAGTAAATGTTTTGATGATTGTTTTTAAGATTACTATGGTTTGGTTGTGTGTGAGAGAGTGTGACTATTATGATGTATTAATCCACCTAAATTAATATATTTGGATTATCTAAACATGTAGGGGGATGAATGAAATTCTTTTTTTAGACTTTAAAAGGAAAGAAATAATTTTGTATTTCTCTTTTTTGAATGTAAACACACAATCAAGAAAATGCAATCAACAAATGATTCCATAATGAAATATAACAAGAATCATTAAACTTAGGGGTCCCACCAGGCATGCTAGAATGTTTTAGTATATTTTTATTCATTTTTCTTAATAAATAAACTTATTAAAAATATAAATTGTGATATAGGGTTTTAAAGGGATATTTGTGATGGAAATTGTGCATTGTTGATCTTGCAAAGTGGGAACTCCTTTTTGGCTAGGAAGTATTACCTGCACATAAGAGACAACTTAGAAAAACATTGATTAAGATGATAGATAAGTGGAGTGCCTATTGCTAGATTAGTTCCAAGAAGTGGTACAATTCCTTCAAAGGATGTCAATCCACTGTATTAAGCAATTAAGTGGAAAATACAATAATAGAAACTACAACAAAGCATATGATAATATAGATGTGATATAGAAATGAAATGGATTAATCTATTGCATATATGTTATCAAATTGTTCATTCTAATAAGCTATAGTTAAATATTCTTTTTCTTGTATTACTTCTAATTGTTCAGTGATTGCTGCTAAAGTAGGGCCAAAGACAATTGTACAAAGTCCTAACTTAAAGGAAATATCACTCTGATCTATGAAGAGTGGGTGAGGGACTATGGGAAAATCATATATGGAAACCACATCACATACAACTAAAAATAGGGATTCATAATTTTAAGACTAAAAACAACTAATTAAAATTAATTTAGATTGTTAAACTAGCTTTAAATTACAAATAGAAAGTAAAAACAAAGGGATTGATGTTGATTATCATAAAATTGTTAATGATTATTATAGTCAATGTCAATTCATGTGAAGAATCATCATCGATCCTGATAGTGGGGAAAGAAAGATCAAGATTGGGCCTAAAGGTGGGATTTAAGGGATTTGAAATGGATTATGAATAATTAATGATGATCTAACCAAACTAAGGGAAATAAGTAGAATGTAAACAAAAAATATAGGAATCAAAATATATTTAAATGAGCAATATACTTAGCTCTAAAATGCTTCCAATATTATAAAGAAATATCACATTAACGAGGATATTTTTAATCTTTGAATGAGTGGGGATGGACTGAGATAGGTATGCCATTATTTTGTAAGTATTCTAGGATAATTTATCTAGCATTCTAGTATATGAATTCAGGATCCTTCTACTCAAGGATGATCTGAGTTTAAATTGATGATGATCCAAACATGATAGATGATGATCATGGGAATCAGTGTCAATCCAGTCTAACTTTACCAAGTTTGTTCAAAAAAATCCAATCCACGAGGTAGAAATTAGTATTAGGCTATTTTAAATGAAGTTTGGATAGTAAGAGGTTGTTAAGAGGTTAAAAATAACTTATTTCTAGTAAATTTTGGGAGATTTGATTAGATTTAGGGAATGTTAAGTAGTTAAAATTAGTTACCTAGGTAAAAAGTAATTAATAAGACTAATTACGTGAAGTAAGATAGTAATTCATAAAACTAAATTAACTAACATAAAAAAGGATGGGAAAGTGGTAAGACTCATATATTCATATTAATATAATGGTGAAAATTCATAGTGTCTAAAATAATATCATGCACAAGATGTGGCATCATAGAGAAGGCACGTCACTTGTTTGATAAAGTAATATAATGATGATAAGATATGAAAAATGTGTCCTAAAAAAGTGTTGAAAAAATAATACAATGTTTATAGGATATCAAAATGTACCTTAAAATTTATTTTAAAAATTAATGTAATGATTATATGATATTAGAAAACATGCCCTAATAAAGCTTTGGTAAATAAATGAAATTATTATAAGTTACACAAAACCTTTCGTAACAAAGCTTTTAAAAATTAATGATATGATTACATGATATGTAAAATATTTCCTAATTTTTTTGAGAAACAAATGTAATGATTACAAGATATTATATTGTAATTACAATACACCCTAATTCAATTTTAGTTAAAATTTAATATATCCTAATTTAATCTTAATCAAAACATTGTATATCCTAATATAATATTAGTCAAAATGTGATACACCCTAATAAATTCGATAGCAAATTGTGATATACCTTAATACAATAATTAAAATATATTATAATACAATTATGACATGATCTAATGTAATTTTAGTCAAATCATGATATATCCTAATGCAATCTCAATCAAAAGTATTACTATTTGAATGTGTGACCTATAAAATCTTTTCATCCAGTCAAAACATGCCCTAATGCGCACTTAAAAAATATTCTACAAACACCTAAGACTAAATTTTTGTAAGGTAATAACAATACTACAATATCAACACACACACACACACACACACACACACACACACACACACACACACACACACACACACACACACACACACACACACACACACACACACACACATTGTAATGAAAAATAACCAATTTTGACATGTGACATGATGATAACTATAAATGTGTGATATTCCACTTTTAAATGGGATCACCATGTATTAAATGGGATCCCTCTCTATTATAGGAGTGAGGGAATGTGATGGAGGAGACATACGTTTCTATGGCATTGAAATCATAGATAAGAAAAGAAAATTCTATTTTTCTTGAATACTTTTTATACATTGGAAAAACACATGAACCACATAGATTCCCTTAAATCCCTCATTCTACATTTATTTTTCCATATAACATGTAAAAACACTTAAAATCAACCTGTAAATTCCTTTAAAATGATGTTGTCACACTATTTAATAACGTATCACACTTGCATGTGATTACATGGAATGTAATCATTGGTAGTCATGCACAAATCGAGCTTGCTAAAAATTCCTTGGATGTTTTTAAGTAAATCCTCTTCTTTATCTAATATAAAAGTGTGCGCTTAAAATAAATTGATAATTTTTTTACACATCATATGTCATTTTTAGAATAGTTGGTAGAAAAAGGGGATGATTCACCCCTAGGTGTTGTTTAATGCCTCTATGGTAAATTTTTATGTTTATCCTCTTAGAGATAGAATTTATGTATTGTAAAGTCATATAAAATGATGTAAGTGCAACTTGAAATCTTGTAAATTTAGTCTTTTTTCATGTCTTAGAAGTCCTAGGAGGTTTATTAGGTCATAATAAATCTTGATTGAAGCATTAGAAGTCAATTCTAGGTCTTTTAGATGATTTGGAGAGTTTCTCTCCAAAACTTGTTATTTGAATTTTCAAATGTATTTGAGTGGATATATACTAAATTGTAATAATTTTATGAGTTTAATGATTATATAAGGTGTATTAAAGACTAGATATGTATATAGGAGTGTCTTGAGTCCATTTTAGGTCATAAGTATCTCTAATATTTTATAAAGTCAATGTAACGATCAGATAAGTTGTACAAGGTCAATTTTATATCTTAGGTTAGGACTATTGAGAAGAATATTTGGTAAATTTAGTTAAGAAAAATCTTATATAACCTCCTAATAAAAATTATAAGTTTTAATCCATCATTTGAGGGATGCACAAGATGAAGGAAAGCATAAAAGACAAAATTTACACCATTGGAGGATTGATAAACAGTCTGCAACTGAGAACACAGGATCCAAGTATTGTTTGAATGCATATTATTTGTAATTAAAATACTATTGTTACTTTATTTGAATTTTATTCATGTTATTTTGTGTAAAAAAATGAAATTCTATTTATTTTGAGTTGACTTGAAGATTGAATTTGAGTCCAAGATAGTGAAACCTCCAAAATTTTGTATTTTGTGTATCTACAAACAAATAAGTCCTATTGAAATACATGTGAACACTTGAATGATATATATTTTTGAATTTTAAAGGTTTAATTATTTAGGTTAGTTAATATTATATGTGTCAATTCAATCTGTTGGTTGAATATTTTGTCTATCAGTGTACTGGTAAACAAAATAGGTCTGATCAGCCAAAGTAAGAAGATTAGTCATCCAAATGTGCAAGTTTATCACATCAGAAGGAGACTGCTCTCTCCTCTCATCAAGGGGAGGTTCCCTATGGATATGCTATGTATATGTATAAATAGAAAATAATACTCAGGTATAGGACCAAACATCCATCTCTCTTTCTTCAGAGATGATGTGTACAAAACAAAGGAAAAACTCAAGGGAATGACAGACAACACTCCTCTTCTTTCAGAAGAACTATTCAGCCAGCCACAAGAATACTCCTAAAAATAAAAGTAGAATGTAATTGAGGATATGGTAACCAGCAAATCGAGACATAGCACAAAGTCTACACCTGAAATGCTCAAGAGTAAAATACGAAGGACAATGAGGGCACAAAGTCTTCTCAAAGTCCTTTACACAACAATATAAATAAAACACACTGAAGGCAACTATGGGGCTACAAAGTCTCTCCATAGTTAATTCTTCAGGACACCTTCCTGACTAACTTTACTAATCCTACTTGTTAAATTAATGGAACAAAAAATATATCAAGGAAAAAGACATCAAAACAGATTCCTCAACGACAAAGATATCACAGCACAAAGTCTAAAAAAGTCCCTTGCTTTTTTATTTCAATAACAAAATATGATAAACAGACTGAGCACAAAGTCTCAATGATGCCTCTCTATTTGGGCAGAGTTTCATTTAGATTGTTAAAAAGAAGATCCATTTACAATGAAAGAAAGTCCCTTATAGAGCCACTTCAAGAAGGACTTGGGAACAATAATACATCATGATGTGTTGGGAACTGTTAGGAAGATGGGCTAAAACTTTGGGGCATTTTACCCATTTGATCTTTTCAATGTAGATAAACAAGCCATGCAATTGAAAGATTTCAAATTTCAATGTCCATCTGGTGGTCTGATCTTGTCTTCATCGTTCCTCCTTTTCTGGTTAATTGAATCGGGTCCTGGATTCATCCATTGTTCTATCTTTCCTCACTTTCAGCTGGTTTTGGTCTTGAATTTTGGGAATGCATTCAGGTCTATAAATTCAAAGGATCAACAGATATTTCATGGGCTTTAAAATTGATGTTTACATGCCCGTCAATGTGCTCTCAATAGTTAGTTCACTATCCTGAATTTGACATCTTCGGGGGCGTCACCCCTTGGTCTTCTTTCAGCTTTTGGCTTTGCCCTTCCAGATTGGACTTGCCCTTTTGGGCCTTGAGAAATGGATTGTGTTGAGTTGGAATAGTCTTTTACTTTGGTTGTTGAGAGTCCCCCACAAGGGCACCTGCCCTTCGGGGTCTTTCAGCAGCCCTTTGCCTTGGCAGTTCTCATGGACAAATCCCCGGGCTTTCTCCCATGAAAGTTCCCCGCAGACTATCCTTCAGGAAAATTCTTAGGTGTTTTCTCCCATGGATAATTTCTGCAAACATTTGTCCTTTGGAAAATTCCCATGGACAATTTGCATGGGGAAAATTCTTGTGGACGAAAGTCTGCAAAAATTTGTTCCGCAAAGTCTTTGATTGGTCTTCGGATCTTTTGAGCCCGCAGCCACTTAGAATTCTCTTGGAATTTTTGTCCAAAGGAACTCCTTCAAACAAAAGTCTAAAAGAGTTAAGTGTTAGCTAATTTTCAAATGCCTTAAACAAATCTACAAGAATTACCTTTCGGCTTCCTTGAAAAATGACCCTCCGAAAGGGTGTTTTTATTGATTAAGTGTCCTCCGCAAGGGCACTTGTCCTTCGGGAATCTTCCTTTTGCATTGAATCGACCCTTTGAACTTTGACATTAAACCAATCAGTTGAACCAAAAATGGTTCAAGTCGATGGTTCAATTGGATGAAACAAGTTGATGAACTAAGCATTGAACCAAGATGTTATGAACTTGCCTTTAAACCAATAGTTAAACCATTTCGTTGAACCAAATGATTGAACCTATTTTCATGCATATTATCTTAGACCCAAAACCATCATTTTATTACATTATCATGCCTTGAATACTCTATAATAAGAAATAACACTATTTGTAGCCTACAATTGTGACATATTGAAGGTTTTATTTATATAAAAACCTAAAAAATGTGAAACATGGGTGGGGAATACAATGTAAGTACCATAAGGACATTTGGAACACACATACAAACCCAAATTTGCAAAACCATTTCAAGAGTGCACCAAAATTGATGTAATTTTTACCCCTCCATAGATGGAGAAGACACTTTGACTGCGTAAGTTCTTAATTATTTTTCATAAAACATAGGAAATGAATATACATACTAATTATAATAATTTTCATTTTATGAGACCCCCTTCCTCTACCCAAAGTATAATATCCCCGGGTTATTATTGAACTAATCCATTAATGTTACTAAAATTTCAAGCCCAAATAATACTTAAAATCAAAAAATATATCTACTCTCTACAAAAATAGTGTATCAAACCTTCAAAAGACCTTGGCTGACTCAGCACGTCCTTCACCTTCTTGAATCACTTGTAGAGGCTTTTCCTTTTCATCTTCCAATGACTACCATAACACAAAATGTCATTAAGAAGTATACAAAAAGGGAAAATGAGTATAATTCACAAAGCGTATCATAATTATAAACAAATTTTTAGTTACTCTAAGCTCTGGTTCAGACTCTAAGGTCTCTAAAATGACCAAACAATGCAATCTAGTCTATATTTTCTTAATACACAGTCTGCTCACCCATCTTGTTTAATTACAAATTCATGGACCTTTAAATAGATTTATACCCATGGGTGAGATGGTTGGGTGATTTATATTTTTGCATGATAGGATAGGCTTAAATCCCATTGACAAAGGTTTAGTGATAATTCCTTATCTTATTAATCCCACATATGTTGGGGAAAGAGGTTATAAAGGCTTTTTAAAGCCTTCTCTCCACCTTTTCAAGTGAATAATATCCCCACAAGTGTATTCTCCATGGATGAGACCATCCTTAAAAATGGTTTGATCTAGTATTTTAAGAGTCTTAGTAACTTCATAGTTAGATAGTATCAGAACACTCATTAAACAGAAACCACCACTATGAACAACACCCATACACACACACACACACACACACACACACACACACACACACACACACACACACACACACACACACACAACTGGCTCAAATTTTGATATAATCATAGTGTAAAACCTAGCTATAATGTTGAGGTCCATCATAAGGATGTAATACACTACCATAAAGGCTTTTGACTACTCTCTCTAAATATTTTCCATAATACCCTATGAAACCAAAACTTTTCCATTTTGGTTTCATAGGGTTGGCTATGATCGACCATGTATGTTTTTGGGGATAATTCACTAGGTCTAAGGTAAGTTGATTGAAATACTAATAAACTCAAAAGTGAAAAATACCCCTAACTTGTATAAGGTCGACCATGGTTGACCTGGTATAACCAACAATCTAAAAGGGAATTAAGTTAAGAAAAGTAAGATGGAAAGAGGAAAATGACTTGAATGGGTAGGACTAAGAAGAATAAGCTTAGGTCTGATGGTTCTTAGGAGATGAGTGTGTAGATGGAAAGTGGCAAAAGGGACAACAATCTTACAAAACAAAAATGGTTCAATGAAGTGCACTGAGCCCCTTTAAACCAAAGGCTAATGAACCTTCCAATGAATCAATTGGTTGAACCAATCGTTGAACCAAGACATTGAACCAAGTTTTGGTTCAACGGTTCAAACAAAGCTTTAAAAAATGTCTTTGAACCTACTATTGAACCTGTAGACATTGAACCAAAGGATGAACTAAAAGAATGAACCAATTGAGTGAACTATTTGGTTGAACCAAAAGACATTGAATGAAATAAAGTGTTGAACTGCTTGGTTGAACCAAGCCATTGAACTGTTCCTTTGGTTGAACCCGCCATTGAACCTTGAACTCGTTGAACCTTTGAACCAAAGTGGTTCAACGGTTTAATGGTTCAACCCACCTTGATTTGGCCAAGTGTCCTTGAAGCTAATGAACCAATTGAAGTGATTAAACTTTGAACCTTGATGAAGCACTTAACTCTTGCCAAAGACGTTGAACTTGTTGAACTTTGAACCCATTGAACCTTTGAACCAAAGTGGTTCAATGGTTCAAGTCTCTTTTTGCACTCAGATGCTTGTTGATGGAGATTTTTGATTGAACTAAAGCTCTAAACTAATCCTAGAAAATGACCAAGTGTTGAAAACCAATTCTTTTGACTAAAACCACTTGCAGAAGCCTTTAAACCTGTATAAATGAACCTACCTGTAGAATCTATAGATACAAATTTCGTAGAAATCAACATGTAAAACCCATTAAACTTGACCTGTAGAGTCAGTAGATTTTTTTGAGAAACTTGGAAAATGAGGAATCTGAATGTCTAGGAAAATTTTGAAAATGGAAGAGACAAATTTGGTTTGTAAGACCAAAATAGTTCGAATGTTGTCCCAAAAATGACTATTACTTTTGGGGGATAACAGCTGGCTCCAGTTGGGGAACTTCTGTCAATTGCAAAATGAATTGAAAGGAGTAGAATTCAAAATCTCTAGTGTCTTCAAGTGTATCATTGGGCTTCAGAGTCATGCTACCCAAAAATGAAAGGCATCAAAAAGAAAATAAACAAAACAAAACAAGATTAAAATTGTACAAATATACATATATACAGAGGCAATGATCTGATACTTCAAGAGTTGAAGTGTTTTAGATGCTGCCCATTATGGGGTAGAGAAAAAAGTGTGCCATCTTGGTATTTCAATAGAAAGCTATTTTCACCCATGTGCTGATGAATTATGAATGGGCCTCTTCAAAGGGAGTCAAACTTTCTATTCATCCCCTTTGGTTCTCTTCTTTTGTCCCATAGTAGGACTTGATCCCCAATTTAGAAATCATGATTTTTGGCCTTCTGATCAAAAAGTTTCTTTACTAGACTTTGATGAGCAGCAATTTTGTCCACCACCATGGTTCTCTGTTCCTCCAGCTGAGTTAGGCACATGATTCTTTTATCAAGAGAACTCTCATATGTCTGATCTTCAATGGCCTTCACCGATTTCAAGGCTGGTAACTCTAAGGTGATTGGTATCTTAACATTAATACCATAAAGAAGTTGAAAATGAGACATACCAATTGCCCTTTTTGGTGTGATCCTGTCTACTCACAGAGCATCAACCAATGCTTTATGCCATGTCCTTTGATTATCATCTACTAACTTTTTGATAATAGTTACCAAATTCTTATTGCTGGACTCAACTTGTCCATTTCCTTGAGGAAAATAATCAGAAGAATGAGAGAGTGTAATTCCATAATGAAAATAAAATTGCGTAATTTCTTGAGAGGTGAAACAAGCTGCATTATCAGTAACAATTTTGAGTGGAACTCCAAACCTAGAAATGATATTTTCTTTGAGGAAGTTGCATACAACTTCTGAAATAACATGTTTAGTTGGGATTGCTTCTACCCACTTAGTGAAATAATCAGTTGCTGTAAGGACATAATCATGTCTAGCACTTGAAGATGGGTTTATTGTCACAATAAAATCAAGTCCCCATTGCTGGAAAGGTTCCTCTATGATTACTGGCTTGAGAGGCAGGGCAGCCAACTTGGGTCTTCCAACAAATTGTTGGCAAAGTTCACATTTTCTCACCCACTTATGTGCATTTTGGAAAAGAGTTGGCCAGTAATACCTGGCTCACATAATTTTGTGAGTAGTCATAGGGGTAGAAAAATGTCCTCCATAGGCTAGATTATGGAAAGATTTTAAGAGCTAGGTTTGTTGTTCTTTGTCTACATAGTGAAGGAATACTCCATCTATGCTTCTTTTGTATAGGCCGGTATCCCAAAGGACAAAATTGGCAGCTTTCAACCTGATAGTCTTCCTTTCTTTGTAAGACAAATGAGCAAGACATTCACCATAAATTAGAAAAGTGACAATATCTGAGTACCATTCATTGGCATGTGGAGACAAAAAGGACTGTTGGCATATCTTCTACTTTAGTTTTTTCACGTTGTGTATCTTCTAGCTTATTGTCAGCCATTAATTGGTAAAGGCCTTTACCTCTGACTAGCTTTGTCAGCTTGATATCTAGATCAAATTCTTGGATCTTTGCAATCCAATTACCTCTCTTTATGCCAAACTCCTACTGAGTTAATATAGACTTGACAGTAGTGTCAGGAACTAAGGCAATAGTATGTAAATTCAGAATATAGAAGCAGAAATATTTGACTGCTTTTACCAAGGCATAGGCATGCTTCTCTATATTTGAATACTTTATTTCATGGGTTTTGAGAGGGCAACTCATGAAAGAGATAGGAGATTCCATACCTTCCTTGTTTTGTTGAACAAGAATCCCTGAAAGAGTATGCTCAGATGCATAGCTGTATATGATGAAATTTTTGTGGTAATTTGGATAAACCAAGGTAGGGACATGAGTAATGGCAGTCTTGATATTTTGAAACGTTGATTTGCCTTCTTTAGTCCAGTTGAAGGTAGTCTTCCCTTTCATCATGTTCACAATGTGTCTTGTCTTCTCAGCAAATTCAGGGATGAATCTCTGTAAGAAATTCACTTTTTTGAAGAAAGAGTGAACAATATTTTTACTTGTAGATAAATTCAGCTCTTGAATAGATTTGACTCTATCTGAGTCAATCTTTATGCCTTCTTTGGACACAATGTGTTCAAGGAGTTTTCCCTCTGTCACTTCAAAAACAAACTTCTTAGGATTCACAAAAATACCATTCTTTCAGCAACGCTCTAACACTTGTTGCAAGTGGCATACATGATCAGATTGACGCTTTGAAAAGATAGTTAAGTCATCAAGATATACCACTATGAATTTGCCAATTTTATCTTTGAAAGCCATGTCCATAACTCTTTGAAAGGTAGCACCAGTATTTATTAAGCTAAAAGGCATTCTTTTATATGCAAATGTACCCCAAGGTGTGGTAAATGCAGTCTTGTGTTGGTCAGCTTCTCTAACTTCAACTTGATTATAACCTAAGAAGCCATTCAGCATTGATAACATTTCTGATCCTATTACTATTTGAATAACTTCATCCATGATTGGCAAAGGGTAATTATCTTTCAAAGATAACTGATTCAAATTCCTAAAATCTACATAAATGCAGATTTCACCATTTTTCTTCCTTACAGGTACTATATTCACAATCTATGTAGAATGATGGATTGGGAAGATAATTCTAGCATTTAACATTTTCTGTATCTCAAACATAATAGTACCTAAATTTTTGGATTGTATTGTCTGGATTTCTGCTTGTAGGGCATTGAATCAGCCTTGAGAGGAATGTGATGGTGAATTTTATCAGGTCTGAGCGACTTCATGTCTTCATATGAATACATCAAGACATCAATGTATTGACGAAGCAAAGAGGTGAACTTGAATCTTTCTTTAGGGGTGCAACACTTACCAATGTTGACCATCTTGGAAATTTTTTTGTTGGTCATATTTACTTGGTCAAATCCCTGAGAGAAACTTGAATCCATTTGCTGTTCTTTGATGAATCTATCATGCTTGTCAAATAGCTTCTCAAGAGAAACTAGGCCTTTGGAAATTTTATTTCCTTTCAACTGCAAGAAATATTCATTTATATCTGAAATGGATTCAAAAATAGATTCAGACTTCTGAGATTCACTGCCTTCAAAATACAGCTGTTCAAAATTGTCTTTTCATTCCAAGAAAGCAATGATATAATGATCATCATTGAATATTTGCCAATGATCAGTATTGTCAGGAATGCTTGGTCTATAGACCAGCTCAATGGTATACTTGTCTTCTTTAAAATCTGAATGAGAAACTAAAAGAGTTCCTGAAACATCAAGTGTGTCGGCTCTGTCATTGGACTCTCTAGGTATGACAAAAATGTTGAAAGCATCAAAGCTTTCAATTTGATCCCAAACCAGGTTAAGGTAGTGGCGTAGCCTCTCATTCTTGATCTGATATAGATTTTTCACTTGATAGACTACTAATTTAGCATCCCTTTTTGCATGAAGAAACTTGATACCTCTTTCTTGAGCAGCCTTCATGCCCAACAACAATGATTCATATTTAGCTGTATTGTTAGTGTTGCTGAATTGTAATTTATAGGATGAAGAAAACATATCTCCTTGAGGAGATATCAAGACAATCCTAGCTCCTGAACTGGTAGAGGAACAACTACCATCAAATTTTAGAGTCCAAATCTCATCAGACATTGACTTTTCTTTAGACTTTCCTTCATCAGAGATGGAGGGTCTTTCTTCATTTGTATATAGAAAGTAGTCACCCATACTTACATATTCAAAAAGGATTTGAGCTTCAGGAGCTGATGTCTTGGTAACTACATATTTTGCTTCATTTTTAGGAAGTAATATCTTCATCACACCTTGAACATGGATCCTTGCCTCAGATAGATCCATGTTCAGTTCTCCTCCCACGTCCTTACATAAATTTCATCCAAGCAAAATGCCATAAGATGCTGGGACATCAGCCACTAAAATAGTCATATTAATCCTCTTGTCTGGAAAGGCTTCAAATGCAAATTGGGCATCTTTGATTTGCCCTAGCAATGGTACTTGATTGTTCTCCATGGAGAAACATCTCCCAAATGTCTTGGTTAGTGTGAGACCAAGAGAGTCAATGACTTTAGCAGGCATGACATTGTCAGATGCGCCTGAGTCTGTTATACAATTACTCAGCTTGTGGCCATTGATTAATAGGAAAACATAGAAGGGTTCAATTTTTCTAGGAGTAGCTGGAGGAGTAATGATCAGATTATTTGGAATAGGTGTGTTCTTTGGAGAATTACAAATTACTTTTTTAGCCTTTTGTCCTGTAAGGACAGTCTGATTTTTAACATATTAAACTAGCTTATTTAGTTGATCTAGATTAGACTGCAAGTATTCAAATTTAGACATCTATATTTTTGTCTTTTTGACATGATCAATTATGTCAAATGGCTAAATTAGACTAGGTATAGAGAAAGGTACTTCAATTTTCTGAGTTTTAGGAGGGATGGGAGGTGGGCTGGTTTGCGAATTAAAAGTAGAAGGGGAAGGTGCAATTGATGTATTTAACTTTTGAGTGATTATCAGATCTTTTGGTTGAAAAAATAGATTAGTTCCCCACTTGACAATTGTAACTACTGGCTGTGGTTGCTCTTTTATCTTCTCTTTATCAGCCTATTGGACTGATTGGTTTTGGATCTGGTAAACACTGCATACGATCCATCTAAAACTTCTCCTTTGATTTTAGGTTCATCTTGGTAATTCAGGAAACCAATGTGGGAGTCACCAGCTGATTCTTCTTGATTATCTTCAATGATATCAACATCATTTTCTTGATTTAATTCAAGCTAGAAAGAAAACTCTGATTCTGCTTCAAGGTATCCCATTGCTGAATTAGTTGGAGGAGCTTTCAGGGCAAGTTTTCCTTGTGGGGGAGGAAGGTGATTTTGTTGCCCTTGGTTCCTAGAAACATTGCCCTGATATGACTAATTTGGAAATGTTCTTCTATATGTAGGAGTAGAAGACATTCCTTGAGCCATTTACTTCTTAAGAGTAAGCAACTCATTTGCTAATTTCTACACCATTGGAAATGTGGTGTTTGTAGATGCAAATTCAGAAGATGATGAAGCTCTATTTCTAATTGGATCTCTTCTTATCTTCCCTGCTAAGATGAGATCATCTTCTACTTCAGTGGCCAAAAGTTGAGCTGCAGTGAGATCTATTTGACCAGCACGTCTCAAGAGGAAATTGACTTCAAGTAGCTGAGAATTAATGAAAAAACATTTGAGATTCTCAGTTGTAGGTCTAGCAATGACAAGAATTCTATTTCTCAATTTGTCAAATTTAGTTATGAAGTCTCTCATAGGCTCATGAGGCTCTTTTTTCATCTATGTAAGTTGAGCCAGAAGTGTATGTGCACCTTTTGCAAGTTTGAATCTGGCTTCAAACTTAGCTTTAAGAGTATTCCAATCAATCACAGACTGAGCCTATAGGTGGTAAAATCAATCTGATGTAGCACCTTGTAGTGTTTCAACAAAAATATTGATTGCTACATCTTCAAACTCTACTCCGATTACTCCACAAGCTATACTGAATGCTGCAATGTGTTCATCAGGATGAACTTTTCCATCACCATAGAATTTAGGGAAATTCTTCCTAGAACTGCATGGAAGCTCATGTAGAGGAGGAATAAGATTGAGAGGACCAAAAGCATTACTCCAGGGGCCTTGAACTGCCATTATAGGATTCTAAAAAAGAGGGATAACAAATCTCAAAAGGGTAATTATAGGCATAGCTTTATCAACAGTAGAAGTAGATACTTTTTCTGGTAATGGGGATCTGGCTTTAGTAGGAGTGAAGCTCTTGGTTTGTTGGAGACGAGATGGTGAAATAAATAGATCAAAATCACATTATTATACTAGCTCAAACATAGGATCAACGATATCTTTAGCCCTTTGGCTTCGTGTATATCTTGAATCTGCCAGATTGTGAAATAAAAATGAAAAAGATTTCACTTTGCTTTAGTTTGAAGCTTGAGGCTTTAAACTGTGTGTTCTTTCCCTGTGAGTGTGGAGGTGAATGAATAGGCTATAAATGGATAATGGGTATTTCCCCAGTGGAGTTGCCAAAAATTGTTGGTTGAATATTTTGTCTATCAACGTATTGGTAAACAAAATAGGTCTGATCAGCCAAAGTAGGAAGATTAGTTGTCCAAATGTGCAAGTTTATCACATCAGAAGGAGACTGCTCTCTCCTCTCATCAAAGTGAGGTTCCTTGTGGATATGCTATGTATATGTATAAATAGAAAATAATACTCAGGGATAAGACCAGACATCCATCTCTCTTTCTTCAGAGATGATGTGTACAAAACAAAGGAAAAACTCAAGGGAATGACAGACAACACTCCTCTTCTTTCAGAAGAACTATTCAGCTAACCACAAGAATACTCTTGAAAATAAAAGTAGAATGTAACTAAGGATATGGTAACCAGAGAATCGAGGCATAGCACAAAGTCTGCACCTGAAATGCTCAAGAGTAATATATGAAGGACAATGAGGTCACAAAGTCTTCTCAAAGTCTTTTACATGGCAATATAAAGAAAACACACTGAAGGCAGCTATGGGGGTACAAAGTCTCTCCACAGTTGATTCTTTAGGACACCTTCCTGACTAACTTTACTAATCTTGCTTGTTAAATTAATGGAACAAAAAATATATCAAGGAAAAAGACATCAGAATAGATTCCTCAACAACAAAGATATCATAGCACAAAGTCTAAAAAAGTACCTTGCTTTCTTATTCCAGTAACAAAATATGATAAACAGACTGAGCACAAAGTCTCAATGATGCCTCTCAATTTGGGCAGAGTTTCGTTCAAATTGTCAAAAAGAAGATCCATTTACAATGAAGGAAAGTCCCTTATATAGCCACTTCAAGAAGGACTCGGGAATAATAATACATCATGATGCATTGGGAACTGTTAGGAAGACGGGCTAGAACTTTGGGGTATTTTACCCATTTGATCTTTTCAATGTAGATAAACAAGCCACACAATTGAAAGATTGCAACTTTCAATGTCCATCTGGTGGTCTGATCTTGTCTTCATCATTCCTCCTTTTCTGGTTAATTGAATCAGGTCCTGGATTCATCCATTGTTCTGTCTTTCCTCACTTTTAGCTGGTTTTGGTCTTGAATTATAGGAATGCATTCAGGTCTTTAAATTCAAAGGATCAATGGCTATTTCATGGGTTTTAAAATTGACGTTTACATGCCCATCAATGTGCTCTCAACGGCTAGTTCACTATCTTGAATTTGACGTCTTCAGGGGCATCACCCCTTGGTCTTCTTTTGGCTTTTGGCTTTGCCCTTCTAGATTGGACTTGCCCTTTTGGGCCTTGAGAAATGACCTGTGTCGAGTTGGAATAGCCTTTTACTTTGGTCGTTGAGAGTCTCCTGCAAGGGCACCTGCCCTTTAGGGTCTTTCAGCAGCCCTTTACCTTGGCAGTACCTGTGAGCAAATCCCTGGGCTTTCTCTTGTGAAAGTTCCCTGTAGACTATCCTTCAGGAAAATTCCCAGGTGTTTTCTCCCATGAGTAATTTCCATAGACATTTTTCCCATGGAAAATTCCCGTGGACAATTTGCCTGGGGAAAATTCTTGTGGACAAAAGTCTACAAAAATTTGTTCCGTGAAGTCTTTGACTGGTCTTCAGATCTTTTGAGCCCACAGCCACTTAGAATTCTTTTAGACTTTTTATCTGAAGGAATTCCTTCAAACAAAAGTCTGAAAGAGTTAAGTGTTATCTAATTTTCAAATGCCTTAAACAAATCCAAAAGAATTACCTTTCGGCTTCCTTGAAAAATGACCCTCTAGAAGGGTGTTTTTATTGATTAAGTGTCCTCCGCAAGGGCACTTGTCCTTCAGGAATCTTCCTTTTGCATTGAACTTCCCCTTTGGACTTTGACATTGAACCAATCGGTTGAACCAAAAATGGTTCAAGCCGATGAAACAAGCTGATGAACTAAGCATTGAACCAAGACATTATGAACTTGCCTTTGAACCAATAATTGAACCATTTCATTGAACCAAATGATTGAACCTATCAGTTGAACTAGTTCAACAATTCAACAAAGCACGTCGAGCCCCTTTGAACCAAAGGCTGATGAACCATCCAATGAATCAAGTGGTTGAACCAATCGTTGAACCAAGACGTTGAACCAAGTTTTGCTTTAACGTTTCAAACAAAGCTTAAAAAAATGTCTTTAAACCTGCTGTTGAACTTGTAGATGTTGAACCAAAGGATGAACTGAAAGAATGAACCAACTGAGTGAACTATTTGGTTGAACCAAAAGACACTGAATGAAATAAAGTTTTGAACTGCTTGGTTAAACCGAGCCATTGAACGGTTCCTTTGGTTAAACCTACCATTGAACCTTAAACCCATTGAACCTTTCAACCAAAGTGGTTCAATGGTTTAATGGTTCAAGCCGCCTTGATTTGGCCAAGTGTCCTTGAAGCTAATGAACCAATTGAAGTGATTGAACTTTGAACCTTGATGAAGTGCTTAACTCTTGCCAAAGATGTTGAACTTGTTGAAATTTGAACTCGTTGAACCTTTGAACCAAAGTGGTTCAATGGTTCAATGGTTCAATGTTTCAAGTCTCTTTTTGCACTCAGATGCTTGCCAATGGAGATTTTTGATTGAACTGAAGCTTTGAACCAATCCTAGAAAATGACCAAATATTGAAAACCAATTCTTTTGACTATAACCACTTACAGAAGCCTTTGAACCTGTATAAATGAACCTGCCTATAGAATCTGTAGATACAAAGTATGTAGAAATCAACATGTAAAACCCATTGAACTTGACTTGTAGAGTTAGTAGATTTTTTGAGAAACTTGGAAAATGAGGAATGTGAATGTCTAGGACAAATTTTGAAAATGGAAGAGACAAATTTGGTCTGTAAGACCAAAATAGTTCAAATGTTGTCCCAAAAATGACTGTTACTTTTGGGGGACAACACAATCAAAACATCCTCATTCTTTATAAACATTGCTTAAGAAGCTCTCAACTTTTACAAACTCTATTAAACCCTAAGATAAGGTATTCTTCATAAAAAGACACTTATCTCAAGTTTTATATAATATAATATAATATCTTGAAACATTTTATAAATTTGTGAAAATGTGTTTTTTAACCAATAAAAGTGTCAGATGTTGTAATAAATCCTTGTGAATGAATAAATTAGTGACTGAGTTCTGTGTTGTTGTAGGTGTTCATTGAAAGATCTTGGACAAAAGTAGATTTGATTACTTATCTTATTGTTTGGTTCTAAACCTATAGATAATATTTATTAAAATTTTAAGATAATTATATTCAATTTAGATAATAATAAACTCATTTGGTAATAAATTTGATAAATTCAAGGTAAGAAAGAAGATAAACTATGTGTCATAGTCCTAGACAGGGTTAAGGAGCCAAAAAGTGGGTTTTTAGTGATCCACTAGTCCAAATCATTTAGAAATTGGTATTAATTATTTATAGGAAATTTTATGAATTATATAATATTTTATACCATCTAAAATTAAACTAATTATATGGATTATTTGACTAAGTTTAATAGACCTAGTGTATAAGGTTTAGAAGGGGTTTAGTGTCAAAAGAGTGATCTTTTGAGTTATGGATTATCTATTTTTAAAGTTGGTATTTAGAAAAAAAATTATATAATTTATGGGAATAAAGTGGTATTTTGGATTATTAAATTACCAAAAAAGATTCATTTTATATTTTGTGCCAAGAGCTTGTATATTTAGCCCTGTAAAGACCTTAAGAGAGGCATAATTGTTAATGCATTTTCTTTTAAGAAACCAATAAAGAAATATTAGTTTATTTTCATCATAATAAGTAATTAAAAAGTTATAATACCATTCTTAAAACCCAAAAGTTCTATTCATAGTTCTAAAAATGGAGTGAATATTGATTTGATTTCTTTGTCATTTGGAGGTCTAATTTGGCATTTAAAACTAGTCAAAACAATCTCATCAAACATATCATTGTATTAAACCATGCATAGGTTTTATGAGTTGTCTAAATCAAGAAAATGGTGTTTTTGTTTAAGGTGTCTCAGTTAAGGTTCAAATAGACAGTTCTAGTCAAAGTTGTAAGTTTCATCAAAAGAATGAATCGAAAAACAATGAAGTAAAAGAGAGCCCATTTGTCATCAATTATGGTATCAGAGCATAGAGATTGTGAAAAATAAAAGGATACTATGATTGATAAAGGTAGATAAATAATCAGTTAATATAATGGTATAAAGGGTAAGAGTTAGACAAAGGAGACCACCTACCAAGCTATCTGTCTTAAAGAAATTAGGAATTTGAATGCAAGATTGTAGACCATGGAATTGGCATAGATAAGAGGTGTAGATTTTGGTGATGTTAGTGATAGAGAGGATAAATGACCTATTTAGGAAGATACAGTTATAGTGATATAAGGATAACTAGTATAATAAAGGCTTATTAGAGCAATCATGAGAGTAAGCTTTAAGCCTAAATTAGAATTGCCACTATATGATGGAAACTTAAATGCAGAGGACCTAATTGATTGTATAAGTACTATGGATAATTAATTTGACTAAGAGAATGTGGATGAAGACAAGAGATTCAATTTTGCATTGACAAGGATTAGAGGACATGCATCCTTATGGTGGGATGGTATCTAGGAAGAAAGGAGGAGAAAAGGAAAGCTAAAAATTTGAATTTGGGACTAGATGATTGCAAAATTAAAAGGTAATTTCATTCCTAAAGACTATAAAAATATTCTCTTTAGGAAATTACAAAACTTAAAACAAAAGCATATGTTTGTAAGAGAATATATTAAGAAATTTTACAGATTGACCATAAGGGTAGGTCATGTAGAGGAATACTTAAATAAAGTTGCCAGGTATGTGAATGGTTTGAAGTTTGAGATATAAGATGAAATGGATTTTCTTGATCCTAAGTCAGTTGGAGAGGCATACCAATATGCATTGAAATTAGAAGAGAAGATAATAAGGAGGCATTCTCAACATGCAAGAGGAAGAATTAGACATCTTAGAGGTAGAAGGGAACATGAAATCAAAAATACATTAACAAAAGATGAAAGCAATCCATAGAGGCAAGAATATACTACCAGAAGAAGCTATTCCTTTAAAGGTAAGAATCCATTTGATAGAGGTAGATCTAGAAGTAGAATTAGTGGTTTTATTATTAGATGCTTTAAATGTGGAAAGTTTAGACATAGATTATATGAGTGTCTTGATCATTCATCTTCTAGTACAGAAAGTGCTCATTTTCTCAAAGCAATCAATAGGAGAATCCTGCATCAACTATTTATGAAGATGATACAAAAAAAGGTGAGTCATTGCTTATGAAAATGAGTTTACTCAAGCCCAATAAGGAAGTTAATGAACCACCATAGAGGAAGACACTCTTTAGAACTATATGCAAGACAAGAGGCAAATGCTACAAGGTCATCATTAATATTGAAAGTACATATAATCTTATGTCTATTGAGATGATAAGTAAGTTGAATTTGTAAAAGGTAAGTCGCCCTACCCCATATAGAGTTTCTTGGCTACAAATAAATCATAAAATTATTGTAAATGAGTAATGTAAGGTACAATTCCAAATAAGAAGTTATAAATATGAAGTAGAATGTGATGTAATTCCTATGGATGTGTGACACATTCTCCTAGGTAGACCATGGCAATATGACATGAAAGATATGCATGATGGAGAGATAAACACTTACAGTTTTGAACAAGGAGTAAAACATACACTCTTACCATTGAAGGGTGAGAATGCAACTGATAGATATCATTCCAAGGTGTTGATTATAGGTGGAAAGGAGTTTTTATAGTATGCTAAAAAGGATGAGGCAAGTAATGAGTCATCTTATCAGCCAAAGGTAACTTCTAAAGTTTATGACAAATCTAATTTGTCTTCAAAATCTCAGATTTGGTCAGATGAAAAAATATCTAAGTTGTTTAATAGATTCCCTAATCATTTGTCTTTGATAAGAAACATGAAGTATTTTGAATGTTTTATGGAAAATATTGGTTTTTTGAAGGAAATTGCCATGGAAGGCAATCAGAATAATGAACTATTAGGTGGACAATAGATAAATTAAAATAGTGAACTTGTATTCAAAGGTAACAATGAAGAAATTGATGATGAACATACTAGGGAAAATAGTAAATAGTGTATGAAGGAAAACAATTTCAATCAGGAAGATGTAAATAGGAAACAAGAAGTTTGTAAGAAGGAAGGGCAATAGAAAATAATGCATGTGAAAGTTGATGCATTAAGAGATCAATCAATCCTTGAAATTCAAGACAATGGACTTCAAAACTACAAGAAATAATATGTTTCTCTTAACTTTTTTTTTCTTGTGCAAGAATGGTAAAAGACTGTAAGGAGAATTTGAAGATGATAAGCCTAAATATGAGTCTAGTAAAGAATATCACTAAAGGAAAAGGCAATTCACAAGTAGGTCTACATTCATATAGTAGACCATGGGATATAAGAGGGCATAAAGCTAATAAAGAATAAGAGAATTTAAAAATAAGAAAATAAAATAGAAAGTCATTTGTAGATGTTAATCAAAGGTCCAAGAACATCAATGAAAACTCATAGATAGGAGTCCATGAAACATTCTTTTGTACCTTGGTGGTTTGATGTAGGTACATTTTGGAAGAATGTAAATTCAATATTGTTTGATGTCTTAGAAGTCCTAGGAGGTTTATTAGGTAATAATAAGCCTTTATTGAGGCATTATAAGTCCATTATAGGTCTTTTAGATGATTTGGAGATTTTCCCTCCAAAACTTGTTATTCAAATTTTCAAATGTATTTGAGTGGATATATGATAAATTGTAATAATTTGATGAGTTTAATGTTTATAGAAGGTGTCTTAGAGGATATATATTTATATAGGAGTGTCTTGAGTCCATCTTAGGTCATAATTATCTCAAGTATTTTATAAATTCAATGTAACCATTAGATACGCTATATGAGATCAGTTTTCTATATTAGGTTAGGACCGTTGAGAAGAATATTGGGTAAATTTAGTCAATACAAAGATTAGATAACCTTATAATAAACATGATTAGTTTGAGTCCATTTTATGGATGCATAAGATGAAGAAAAATCATAAATGACCAAATTTTCACCATGGGAGAATTAATAAACAGTTTGCAACTAAGAACAGGGGATCTAAGTATTGTTTGAATGCATCTTATTTATAAATAAAGATCTATTGTTACTTGAGTTGAAGTGTATAAATGTTATTTTGTGTAAACAAATGAAATTATATTTCTTTTGAGTTAATCTAAATATTGATTTTGAGTCTATGATAGTGAAACCTCTAAAATTCTATATTTTGTGTATCTACAACCAAATACAATCCTATTGAAATACATGTGAACACTTGAATGATATATATATATATATATATATATATATATTTAAATTGGAAAGGTTACATGATTTAGGTGAGGTCCTATTATAGTTTTCAAGTCAATAAAAATGTCCTCATTTTCTATAAACAATGCTCAAGAAGCTCTTAGCTTCTACAAACTTTGTTAAACCCTAACGCAGGGTCTTCTTCATAAAAAGACACTCATCTCGAGTTTTAACACATAGAATATCTTGAAACATTGTAAGAATATGAAAGATGTGTTTTTGAACTAATAAAAGTGTCAGCAGGTGAAATAAAGCCTTGTGAAGGAATAAATTAATGACTGAGTTATGTGTTGTTGTAGGTATTCATTGAGAGATCTTGGACAACAGTAGATTTGATTGCTTATATTATTTTTTGTTTTTAAACATATAGAGAAGAATTATTAAAATTTTAAGCTCATTATATTCACTTTAGATAAGACTCAACTCATTTGGTAACAAAGTTAATAAATTCAAGGTAAGAAAGAAGATAGACTATGTGTCACAATCCTAGACAAGGTTAAGAAGCCAAAAAGTGAGTTTTTAGTGATCGACTAGTCCAAATCACTTATAAATTGTTATAAATTATTTATAGGCCATTTTTTACATGATCCAATGGTTTATAACATATAGAATTAAGCTGATTATAGGGATTTTTTGATTGAGTTTAACAAACCTAGTATATTAGGTCTAGAAGGGGTTTAGTGTCAAAAGAGTAATCTCTTGAGTTCTTATGGATTATCCATTATTAAATTTGATATTTAGAAAATAAATTATATTATTCATAGGAATAAATTGGTATTTTGGATGAATAAACTACAAAATAAGAGTCATTATAGACTTTGTGCCAAGAATTTATATATTTAGCCTTTTACAGTCCTTAAAAGAGGCATAATTATTAGCAAGTTTTATTTTAAGAAAACAATAAATAAATATTGGTTTTTTTACATCATTATAAGGAATTAAAAAGTTATAATAGCATTATTAAAACACAAAAGGTCCATTCAAAGTTATAAACGGGGAGTGAACATTGATTTGAGTTCTTTGTCATCTGGTAGTCTAATTTGGCATTTAAAACTAGTAAAAACAATCTCTTGAAACTTCATATCATTGTCTTAGATCATTCATAGGTTTTGTGAGTTGTCTAAATAAATACAATGGTGTTCTATTTTAAGGTATCTTAGTTAAGTTTCAAATAAACAATCCTAATCAAATTTGTAAGTTTCATCAGAAAAATGAATTTAAGAATAGTGAAGTAAAAGAGAGCTTGTTTATCATCATTAATACTAAAAAAACATAAAAAACCAATTTATGGTTATCCAATAATGATTGTAGTCAATGTGATCTCACCTCAAATTATATTTTTCTTGAAAATCCTACAATAAAACCAAAATAGTATAGAGAGAATGATAGAGAGTGACATCCATGCAAAAATACATTGAAGCCAACAAATAACACTTTGATGCTAATATGATAATAAATTCAAAAAACATTAAATGATGATTAAGTAGTTTTAGAAATTGAAAGTTGGTAATTTTTGGGGGTAGTAAATAGTGTGGATTCACCTAAATTATCTGGATGTAAGTTAATTTTTTAGGTCAGCTCACCTACTATTTAAAATAAATTTCATACTTATATATATATATATATATATATATATATATATATATATATATATATATATATATATATATTTTACCACTAAGTCAAAATTAAATATAAGCACATTCACCACTATATATACTATATAATCCTCCAATGACTAAAATTCCAAAGCAAACATACATTACTGCAACTCATCAATATTAGTGTTGTCTACTAATAACTTGTTGATCATTAGTAACTTGCTATCACCACTAGCATTTGTGGTAGCCACGAACATTCACATTGCTTGACAACATACATGTCATTTGAAAACATCTATGCACAATTTTTTTGTGTTTCTAAATCATTGGTACAATTGAGGAAGTCACTACGTGGATTGAAGATCTAAAATAGATAGGTTGTGGGTAAAGGAAAAACAAGAATAAAAACTTCCCTAAAACTAAATTTGATTGCATATTTGGATTCCCCTTGAAGAGTTATGCAATTTAAAAATAAAAATAAAATCTCAATCCGAGTTCATATGCAAAATTTATGGCCTTTGAAAGTTAGTAGAACTTACATTGCAATAGCTAGTGGATGCCAAAAAGTTGTTAGTGGATGACAATAACTTGTTGCTATCTACTAACTATTGTAATGTAAGTTCTACTAACTTTTGGAGGTCATAACTTTTGTGTATAGACTTAGATGGAGACTATGTTTTTTGTAAATTACATAATTATTCAAGAGAAATACAAATATGCAATTATATTTTGGTTTAGGTAAGCATTTTATGCTAGTCAGAGATGACATCTACCAAAAATAATTGGCATTTTATAGTGACAACACATCGATAAGCATTCATATAGATGCACGTTAGTGTTTATAGATACATCTATGACCATCATGGCTATGCAAATATGTCAGCATATATTTTGTGCCTCTCCCACTATGCCTTTTGATTGGCCTATTCACCTAAACAACGTCAACTTAATTTCACCATACATTCAAAGCACATTCTTAGAGTTTTGCCAAAAAAACCCAAGTTCATTTTTATATGGACCACTAAAATTTACCCTAGTTATAGTTATAAATACCATTACATAGTGGGATATTATCCTCCCACCCTATGCAAACATCCTCCAAATTATGCCAAAAAAGAGCTTCAGAGCAACATCTATAAATCCTTAAAAAAATATTCAAAATGTAAAATATTATAGAATATACTTAAATTTTTAACCAAAATGTGAAGAAACATGACCTTATGGGCTACAAAGCTAATCAAGGAAATGCCACACCAAGATGTGATTATATTGTCTATAATCATTGGTATATATGCACAAATTAGTTAAGCCTCACTTTATATTATTAGAGTGGTGTTGGTTAAGATATGTATTTTATGACAATACATGGACCTTGTAGCTATGGCATAATTAATATATGAAATGAGATTAATAAGTTTATGAAAATATGTTTATAACCCTAGATAACTTATAAATTTATCACCTCATTATATTTATATTTAGTATTCATGCCATCAATCTCCTAAATTGAATGATAATGTACCCTACCACTAGCTCTTATTTATCCATATTTTCATTACTACAATACTACAATTAATGTGCCATTTATAGACTTGTGTAATATTGATACTATGGCTATGATTGTCATTCAAAAATTATAATAAAATGATTTTTTTGGTAATGGGTATGAAGATAAAGTATAGACCTCTACATGAGCATAAGATAATCCTTTTGATTTTTTTAATATGTAACTTAACCCTTATCAAACCCTCATATAAAGTTCTAGATTGAATTCATGGAATTATGTAATTAATATTGTTTTTGTAATTATGGAACTAATATTTATAAAAATAAATACTATAATTATTGTACCATGTATAGACAATTTTCTCATGAGTGTTTTTTACATCAATGGTGTAAACACCCCATTCTGGCCACAATTGGCTTTTGACTAGACTTCAGACTAATTTCTACCAAATAGTGCAAATTAAGCCTAGAAATCACTAAACATCCCAATTTCATCTTCACATCATTCATAAATTCTCATATTCATTTTTATGCATCTTTATTTGTGGTATTATAATGTATGCAATGATAACTTCTCACAAATTCATCCCAAATCACCTTGCGGCCTAACAAATGATACTTTGGCCTATGGACCCATTAAGTGGGGCACTTGAACAATTATTAAAAGATCTAAAATGCCAATAAAAATTAATTAAATAATTAAACCAGATTAAAATATTAGTTAAATAATCTATTTGCAAATAATGAATATCTAAAAATTAAAATTCAAAAATTTGAAATATCAAGCTTTTTTGTCATTGCTTTTGTGAGTTGTCAAACTCTCACAAAATATATAATTTGTGAGCCATTATTATTAATTGAAAATCATAACTACATGTACCCTCCTTAACTCAATTAGAGTTAAATTTAACTCACCTAGGGTTAATTTGAACTCATCCCATGTTTAAATCCTAACCTAACTCAACTTGGGTAATAGTTAACTTTGGAGGCTATAAATACAAGGTATTACCTATTGATTTCTAAGATTTTTAGTGAAATTTATTATGCCAAAATACCTCCAAGAATATTTTATATTAGTGTTACCATGACAATTTATTAAGCCAAGCTAAGCCAAACAACCAAACCAGGGTGCCAAGGAGAGGTGGAACTTCATTGACAAAGATTTCTTGATGCATATAACTGAGCAAACCACTTCAACAAGCCATTTTAAAGATTCAAGGAAGGTAAAATGACTATTTATTTTATTTTATAGTTGTGTTTTCATTATATGCTTGTTATATATGCTCTCCTTAGTGTCTATACTAGAGGTGTTCATATTTAGTATGTTAGTTTTGATTTGGTTTTCTTAGCTAACACTATACTAATATGCCCTCTATGGATTCCTTGTTCACATGATGGAATGATAGGTGAGACACACACCCCAAAAATTATTCCCATGGCATTTTAAGACCTCTTTCTAATAATTTTCATGTCAAAATCCTAACTTGCTAACCGAAAATGTAGAAATTTAAACCTCACGAATGTTACACAGGAAATCGCATTTTTTCTTTATGTACCCATATTTTTACTCTTTATAATCATGATATTATAATATGGAGTAGCGATATTATACCATGAAGTTGTGATATTGCATTTACATATTTCCTTGATAAGTTGTGATCTTGCCTTGATAAGTTGCATTTTTTGTCTTTATAGTCATGATTTTGTCTTGAAATCTATGATATCACTTTAACAATCATGGTTTTGCCTTCAAAACTTGTGATATTGCGCTATAGAATAATGATTTTACACTATATAGTCATGATTTTACATTAACCCTTTATTTTGTAGGAAGTTGTAATTTTGCACTATATAGTTGGAATTTTGCATTGTAAATAACTATTTTGCATTGATAGTTATGATTTTTCACTAATCCTTTATTTTATAAGAAGTTTCAGTTTTGTACTACTTAGTTGAAATTTTAAAGGAAATTTGTAGTATTTCGCTATGTATTTGTGGTATTGCATTATCTAAAAAACATAAAAAACCTGAGAGCTAAATTTTAAAAGTCATTTGCTTACTTACTTTTAGCTTCTAAGCACAAGGACCCCCTACCACTTTTTGCATGACCCAAAGACCAAGGAAAGACATTTTTAACACTCTAAGATACAAAATAAAATTTACATTTGGTGTTTAAAACTAATTTTGCTTGATTTATTTTCATTTTTCAAAGTTCTCAGCTCAAACAATGCTAATGGGATAAATTTTATATCATATTTCATTTGGTGCTCTAAAAATGAACTCACACTCTAGTTAAATGATTATAAGAGATTTTATTTTTATGATTGTTGTTGTGTGTTTCTTTCACAAGCCAAGTGTAGAGTGTATGCTCTCCCCTCATCCCCTTTAGGTAACTTGGGTGATAAAAATGCTTCACTTATTGCCTTTGTCATTTTTTCCAAATCATGGAAAGAAAGTTGCTAAGGCACTCCCCAAAATTTGAGCAATTTTGGTGATCCCAAAATGACCTTAAAATTCTTCCACAAGTTTTTATGTCATGCATCTTGGCTTGTGGGTGGGAGTTCATCAAGTCCCCATTAGTTATTTAGGGAAATGTTGACCTGAGAATTCATATCTTGGCATCACTTCAACCCCACTCCATAGTAGGAGCATAAAAATTGAGGTCAACTTATTAGAACATTTATTTGAGAGGTTAAACAAGCTCTATTAGTAAGATACTAACTTGGAACATAGGCTTAACTCAAAAGTTACACTACACCAAGCAATTAACAGATGTAGTGATTGTGAAAAGGATAAGACCTTTTCACAACAAGTCAATTAATGCATAGCCAAATGATGTGATGTGCCCTAATGTTAACCACACATATGAGACCATTTAGAACATATGAAAATTTATAGTTTTTAGATCATCCCACTTATCGTGAATATATTATCAATGTAGAGTGAGTAGCCCAAAGTTCCATGTCATCATATAAACTCTTGAGAGAAGAGGGGGCCTACAAAACCCTACTTTTTGTGGGCCTTTTTTATGTATTAACAACATAATTTCCTCTCAAGAGAAAGTATATGAATTAAATTTGATAGTACGAAGCCACCTCATCAATTTTTAAGATTAAGATGATATACTTAAGTGTTTTTATTATTATTATTATTTTTACTTGCATTATCTTGAGTAAAAAATGTTTGTTTGTTTAAAACCACATCATGTTTACACATCTCTATTTTGTTTGAAGAGGAGTTATGTTGTTAGTTTGACACCATAGTTTGCATTAGTCATTTGTAAAAAAATTTGTGTGTGTGTGTGTGTGTGTGTGTGTGTGTGTGTGTGCCACTTGTTTGGAAGGGGCATCATTATGCTGCCCATTTCATTCCAAGTCTTTTGCCTTAGAGTTTTTGAAAAAAACCATTTATCATACCTTTAGAGTAAGATATCATCATTGCATTGCTCACATTATTTTAAAGACTTGTTGACTTGTATACAATCACAATTTCAAAACCACATGTGCCCTTTTTGGTTTATGTGTAGTATCGTTATGCCATCTATTTTGGTCTAGTTTATTATCCATTTAAGAACCGATCCTTCTAAATCAAGTTTTAAATTTGGTCTTCATAAGTTCACATTCAAACATTGATTTTTTTATGCCTATACCTCACATAATTCTATCTTAGGCATTTATCCCTCACTTTTGGGTTGTGAAACTTAGACTAATTCTTTGATTGATTTAAAGACTATTTTTGTGCCTAAATTTTGGAAGTGGTCTATCTTCCATATGCCTAAAGTCTAATGTCTTTTAACAAAGGTCAAGTTTATGTTTGAATCTGAATGCTCAGTTTGAATCCAAGTTTTAATTAATACCTATATAGAGGTATTTATTATAAATTGGGGATATAATAGTAGTAGAATGAATAATAGTGAATAATAATGAATAGTAAAAAAATATTGATAATAAACCCACATGCATAGAATGGAAGAGTGAGATAGATCCATTATAATACATCCAAGAAAAATATATCACTTAGAGTTAAATACTCTGATAAGGAGGTATCCCCCTCTAAGTGGCAAGCAATTATGGAGTTATTCCTTCCCGCTAAAAAGGAAAATTGTGATTTATGTCAATATAGGTAGTATTTTAGTTATATGAGTATAGAGGTTCTTAACATTTGGCATCAAAGCTCTTTCTAGGTCCATTTATATCTATTTTTTCGCTCTATTTTAGTAGGAGGTTATGCAATGAGGAGTTTGTAGTTTTGTTCATCGTGTGCTCTCACCTTGCCTTATTGGCATCTTGGTGATCAGAAAGTGGATAAAAAATGTGTTTATTTATTTTTGAGGAGAGATTTAGTTTCATTTTATGATTTGGGTTTATGTATGAGAGTGATCTAAAATTGAGTTGGAAAGAATATTTTTTAGGAATTTGGTTTTGGGGGTAGAATTTGTTGGATTTATAGATGCATTATGGAAAGTGTTTTTATTACATGCACATTTTAAAGTTTCATGGAGCAAGTCTAAGAAGTGTAGATTTTCATCTTTTGTCCTCAAAGAACCCAACTATTCTTCTTCAAACTGATCATAAATGACAAAAAATTGAGCTAAAACATTTCTAATTTTGGTTCACCTCTATTCCATCTTTCTAGAATAGTTTGAATTTTTGAATTTCATTTTGTATTGTAAAATTATCATAGTTTTAGAGACTACTACTCTGAAAAAAATCAATTTATATAAAAGCCTTTGTGTAAGGATGCATTTTTGGTTGAATCCAATATCTAATCCATTATAATCATGGAGATTCCCATTTTATAAAGATAATTAATTACAATTCATCAAACTATCATAGTTATATAATTTGAATAGAGTTTGAAAAACTCGTCAATCCACTTGATGACATGTCTGATGATTTTTATCGAAGATGATTCATCAATGGTATTTAGGATGAGATTCAAGTAGATATTATAATGTTCATTCATATTTTCCATTTTAACATTCACCTCATGTTCTAGTTATCCCATTCACACTATTCTTTTACATGTTCATCTCCAAACATAGGAGGAAGATGTGGAAGCAAAAAAGGATGCATGGACGGTCTTCCATCTTGTCTTGTACATATTTTTAATATGTAATTATTTTCATGTTTTGAGGATGAAACATGTCAAGGGGGATAGAATATAATATACCTATATAAGGGTATATATTATATATTGGGGATAGAATAGTAGTAGAATGAATAATAGTGAATAATAATGAATAATAATGAATAGTAATAATAATCCCACATGCATAGAATGAAATAGTGAGATAGATTAAAATAGTATAAATAGAGGGGAATAGACCATATTAATACATCCAAGAAAAATATATCAATTAGAATTAAATACTCTGATAAGGAGGTAGCCTCCTGAAAGTGGCACAGGATTTATGGAATGATTCCTTCCCTAAAAAGAATACAATATTAATATAGTTAGTATTTGTGTATATTTTATGTATGTGAGATATTAGGTTCTTAACATCAAAGCAAATATAAATAAATTTGAGAATTTCTCTGATAAGGAGGTAGCCCCCTCGATATGGCAAGTGATTGTGGAGTTATTCCTTCCCACAAAAAAGGAATATTACAATTTATGTCAATATAGTTAGTATTTTAGTTATATGAGTATAGAGGTTCTTAAGACAAGTGTTTTAAGTTAGATAGGTTAATTATCTTGACTTTTAGACTTAGTTTTATGCCAATCCTAGATTTTGTGTCATGTTTCCAAAAAACCTAGCAATTCTTATTTATCTTAGACCTAGTGTGTTTCAAGTCTAGATTTTGTGCTATATTCCCTAAAGTCCTAGCATTTTAACTTTTGTATTAGACCTAGTCATTTTGATCCTAGATTTGTGTCTTATTCCCAAAGACATAACAACCTTTTTCATTTTTAGACCTAGATTAGATTTGTTTCAAACACTTTTTACCAAGTTTCACATTTGGTTTTTATCCATTCACTTGACCATTTGTGTAAAAAATTTGGCATTAGACCTTGAGGACATTTTATATCGAGTTTATCATTGCCTTTTTTTGGAGAAACAACTCTATTTATAAATCAAGTTTTTACGTAAAGTTTGGACCATTTGTCTTTTAGACCTTGTTTTTAAGAGTTTATATAACTCTACACCTTTTGGTAGAACATTTGTCATTGATTTTGATATGTCTCATTACTAGTGGAGCCATGCATAATTTAGGTTACATGTTCATGAATGATAAATGTTTTTAGGACCCCTACGGTGATGATGTAATTTGTGAGATAGATCCATATTGTCATTATGTTTCTCAATCTAGGGAACAAAGTCAAGATCTGTTAGCCCATTATTTGGTTAACACACCTCCATATTTAGAACAAGATCAAGAATAAACCATAAAATACCTTGCTATCATACCATCGATTGGAAAACAAGTTCAACAAAAACTGTATTGAATCACTATGCCATCAACATATGATCCTTATTTGTTTGATCATCACTTGATTTAAAAATAAAGATGAGGTTTTAGTCAGATCCATAGAGGTAGGGGCCAAGTTTTCAATATATTTCCCCCATGAAAATTTACCTAGTCTAGTTAAAGTGCCTCTAAATATGCCTTATACCCAAACCATTGAACATGCCTCTACTATATATCCTCAAGCGCTCATATTGATGTTGTATCAAGACCTAAATATGCTTGTAAAAGAAAAAGGCATCATGGATGACCAATTTATATAAATGCAACAAACATATCAAACCTATTTAATCTAACATGTAATTTTAATGCCATGACCATGTCAAATGCTCCACTCATAGAGCTAGATCCTTTAAAAGGAGCGTTAATTGAGTTAACAGGTCAAGAAAATTTGGGTATAGATCTATTTGTGCAAATCACTTTAGTTGGTGACATGTATAATGGCCCATTTATTAAATAAGTGACTATGAATTATACATAGAATAATGTGCCAAACATAGTGGATAACACACAAGTGTCTTCTAATCTAGGCCAAAGTGGTTTAACTACACCAATGAATAGTCTACAAAAACAATTGCCTTTAGTTAATACCATGAGTGGTTCACAATAGGAGTAGAAAATCCTACATCCCAATCATAAAAAGTTACTTTGAATCCTCAACTAGCTACTTTATCAAGCATTCAACCACAAGGATTAAGTAATCAAGCATCAATTAGTGCTTTGCCTGAAGAAAACATGACTAATGTTATCCCACCTCCAAAAGTGAGGACTAACATTCCACAACAATAGGCATAGTCTAATCTACCACTACAGTAGAGGTAGAACACTATGCCACCTCAATAAGGGGCAAAAAATGTTCCACCTCAATAGGTAGTGACAAACATACCTCAATAGTTGTAGACCAATATACTTTTACACTCACAAATATTATCTAATCAACAACATGTGTCTATTGGTCAAAGACAAATACCAAACACCCTAAAAGCATCTAGCTAATAATAGGTGTTTTTGAAATAAAGAAGTACCACTATCCAATAATTACTAATTAGGCAACAATTATCTTTTAATCAACACATGCCATAGATCCAAAGATAGGCCTTGGTACACAACAAGTTCTCCTTATTCAACCTAGTTTGACTACTCAAAAATAAGTCCTACTCAACCTCAAGAGGCATAATAATTTACCTAGAGCCATATTATTCCATTCCAAACACAATTCCCTCAAAACTAAGGCTATATATTGAATCTAAACCAAAATGTAGCCTAATAATGTGTGTAATTTAAATAATTACATCCCAATCCATGAATGCATATTCCTAGTTAGTTTACTTATCAAACCAACATTCTATAATAAAACATACCTCCATTATACCCTGGTCAACGTAATCCACCTTTGATCACCTAGCCATCACCTCAGCCAAATGTTCCATCTAGTTTCTTGGCCCAAGAACTCTAATAAATGAAGGATTTAATTGCCACCATTCAAGCAAGGAGTCAAACCAATAAATTTAAGTTAGATGATGTGTGTTCATACCCATTCAACATGAAGTGCCTTCATATACCATTTATCTCAAGTTATGAACTACTAAAATTTGATAAATAAAAGGGTAAAAGAGACCCTAAGTCCCATCTAATAGAGTTATTTTTTGCTTGTCAACTAGTGTATTATAGTGACATTTACCTACTCCTTTTCTTTCCTCAAAGTCTCAAGAAAGTATTTAGAGTGCTTCCTAAAATTTCCAAGGAATTTTGTATCTAATTTTGATGACCTCTCAAAAAAATTTATGAAACATTTATACTATAATATTAAGTATGATATTTCATTAGTATATTTGACTTAGACTAAGCAGAAAACTAGTGAGAGTTACATAAGTTATCTATAGATATGGAGAGCACTTGCTAATCACTTCACCCATAGCTTACCAAATAAACAATTGGCCACTGCATTTACTAAACATTTGCACATTGAGATATCCTATCATCTGGACCTTTAGTGTGTGCATACATTCAAAGAGATCATCAAAAAAGGTTTAAAAATTAAAAAGGCTCTTATTAACAAATGTATTATCAAGCTAACCTCATTGAACCAAAATCAAAACTAAAACCAAAACCAAGGTTTAGGCCCTAGTCAGAACCCTAACCAAGTCTAAATGCAAGTGTCGACACTAGCCTAGGCTAGTAACTATGAGAAATATAAGAAATACAATTATAATAAGAATGTTATTGGTAATGTATTAACTGAGTTGTGTCATGTCTAAATGGTACAAACACTGTCTGCTCAACCTACACCATAAATGTAACTTACTCCTCATCAATAACCTATTAAGTAAGCATAGCCTACATAACAAACTAGACTAGCTCCATAAATACAACAACCACCACCTTTGAAAACCCCTCATCTAAGAAGAAGGCCAATTCATCAAGTCTTCAATGATCTTGGTGAACCTATCGAATCAGTGTTTCACAAGCTAGATGTAACTAATATGATTAGTTATCAAATTTGAAACACTATCTTGAGGGTATTCCATATATAGACTGGTATAAAGAGCATGATTTCTATGAATACCACCATATTCATGGACATAATATACATCATTGTGTGTATTTGAATCACCTCATAAAAAATATGTTTGAAAATGGAGAGATTACATTGGATAATATAACATCTACATCTAATGAGAACATAGGTATTTATCAAAACCCTTTTTAATAGCATAACCATAATAATCAACATTAACAAAAAAGGCTAGAATAACAATAATAATAATATCATCTGTAACAACAATAATGTCAACCAAATGGGAGGAACTAAGGATAGAATGATTTCAACAACCAACATACTTACCATACAATTATACATGACTACAACAAAGTTGTAGGTCATATTGTAGGAGGTCATGTTTCAACCATCATCATTAATCCTAGACCAAGTACTAATATACCAGGACCATTTCCAAAAAATTCCAATCAACCCACCTATGCTAGTAATTCGTCCTTGACTTGGGATCTCAACCAAGTGTAATAGAAACTAGGGATTACTATTTTAGGTCCTTATATTAATAACTTATCATTACCCCATGACCAAAACTAAGTGTACTAGTAATTGATACTTATCTTATCTATCCCATCTCCATCATCATCAAATTACAATGGTCATCTATCTATTCTTGATTGCGTAATCACAACTCGACTATCTAATATTACCATTCTAGGCCCATCTCCTACTAATGAACCAATCCAACCAACTACACTATCTAGGAACAAGCCATTTATCATAATTAAGGAGAAGCCATATGACATTGTGGAACAACTCCAAATGATAACTGCATAAATTTCCATCTTGGATTTATTGCATACGCCTACTATCCACAAGAATATCCTAACATAACTCCTATGACAATCCCAAGTTCTAAATAACATAACCCTAATCAAATTTCAAGATTTGGTTGGACATCTATCCCTAGGCCAATAGTTAACTTTTGACAAAAGTAATATGTCATCCATTAGCCCTCTCCATAACAATAACCTATAAATTAAAGTTGTCATAACATGGCACAAAGTCAAAAATGTCCTCATAGACAATAGATCAGGCCTAAATATTGTGTCTTTGAAGCTCATAAAGCATATCGTATACACAACAATAGATCTATAGTTAGAAACTATTACTATTAAAGCCTATGACAATGAAGAATAATAATGATAAGGCACCATAAGATTAACAGTTATCATTGGGCCCTTGAACCATTATACACTCTTCTATGTGCTAGACCTTGACCTATCTTAAAATTTTCTCTTAGGTAGACCTTAGATACATGAAATTTGTACAATCCCTTTGACATTGTACCAGTGTCTCAAGTTCTCACACTCAAGCATGGAGGTCACTATTAATGGAGATTTACAACCCTATAAACATTGCAAACATTTTGAGGTTGAGTATGAAAGTTAAAACTTCTGCTTTGGTCTAGATCTAGTTCTTAAAAAATATAAAGACAAATAAATACTTTTTGAATTTCTATAGGCCAATTATATAGACCCAATAGCCTTGACTCATCTTTGCATATGTCTCCTCTTGAAATGTTTAATCATTTTACCATCTCTCCCAATGACCCAGGAGAGTATTTGACCCATGACACATTACACAATGATAAACTTCCACATAAACCTAATTACTATAGAAGACCTGAAGATATTCCACCTTGCATAGAATGGTAATGAAAAAGAAAGGGAAAACGTCATAGTCCAGTTCCTATCATTTTCACATTGGCCACTGGCCAAAAAGAAGACCCACTTGTCAATGATGAATCCTAGTTGTATAATGAAAAATTGGTTTATTGCTACAAAAATACCAAATATCCCATTCCTAAAAGGATCATAGAAAACCAAGCCTATGAAGGAGAAGGCTTCAGACCAAATCAATAAGGAACTTTTGAACCAATTTCTATAACTCAATACAAAGGAACTTTTGGTCTCAGATTTAAACCACCTAAGGGTAACCCCACATATCTTATTTTTGATCCAACACTAATATCTAATGGTGATGATTTGATAACACAACAGAGTCCAATCATAGCATTTATGAAGACCTTACCAATACCAACTTGTTTGACCCATATAACATTTGTACCATTACCCTAGTGAGTCGACGTAACCCACTTATTTTGTATTACCCTCAACTTATATCCTGTAATTAAAAAGAATCCATAGTGCCTGTAGATGAGTTTGAGAATGATGAGGTCTTTTGTGATTTTCTAGGCCTAAGAGACAATGTTTACTAGGAGACCACAAAGAAGGGGTCTCTATCAAATTGGATGCTATAGCCTATTTTGGAGAATGGGTGAATACCCTTAGCCAAAAACAAAATATTAAAAGATTGAGGTCTCAAAGTGAAAACCTCTTTGAGGCACTTTTGGAGCAAGAAAAAACTAAAGATAAAGGCTAGTATTTTGGTGAAAACATCTTTTAGGTGCAGATAGATGGGGGTGGTCACCTTTCCTCGAATGAAGCTCAGGGGACCACCAATGATGAACTTATTTTTTGGGTCTAAGTTTAGTTCAGAGAACAACCTAGCTTTGATCAAATTACCTAAGAATTTCCTATAATATTTATGACATAGTCATCATTGACATTAGGAGATTTAGATTCATATTTTTTAGTAGAGATTAAAGAACCAGTCCAACCAGAGGACTTTGTAGTTGCATGAAAATTCACATCATTGCCAAACATTTTAGAAGATGGACCAACTCTCCTCATAGAAGATACTATAAAATTCAACATTAGGACTTCATATGACTTGAAGTGGATCAAATTAGGCACATCCCTCACTGAGGAGGAATGTGAAATATTTGTAGCCCTTTTGAGGGAATTTATTGATATCTTTGTTTGAGCCTATTAAGACTTGCCAAGTTTGAACCCCACCTTGTTGTACATCCTGATGCCAAACTTGTGAATCATAAATTATTCAAGATGCATCCTTGTATTATTTTACTAGTAAAGAAAGAGTTATAAAAAATCTTATAAGTGAGATGCATTCGATCAATTGACTATTCAGATTATATCTCAAATGTTTTGCCATTTAGTAAAAATAGAGAAGGAATCATAATCTACACTGATTTGATAGACATCAGCAAGGCCTTCCCTAAGGATGACTTTTCTCTATTGAATATCAACAAGATATTTGACTCCATATTGGGGTATGAAATACTTTCAATTATGGATATATTTTTAGGGTATAATTAGATTAGGATCACACTAAAAGACCAACACAAAACAATGTTCACCACTCGTTGGTGAATGTTTTGTTATCAAATTATGCCATTCAATCTCAGGAATGTTGGGGACACATACTAAAGAGCCATGACTATCATTTTTCATGATATGATGAATGACATTATTAAAGAGTATGTAGATGACATATTGGGTAAATCAAAGACCCATGTTGATCATCTAGTTGTAATATGAAGAATATTTGAGAGGCTTCATAAATATAATATCAAACATAATCCCAATAAGTGCATCTTTGGTGTCACTTCAAGCAAATTGTTAGTCTTCATCATCTCTCACCAAGGCATTGAAGTTGATCCTACCAAGGTACAAGACATTACCCAGATGCTACCACCTTCTAATTTGAAGAAGCTCTATAGTTTATAGGGCAAAATCTAGTCTATCAAATTCTTTATTTTTTAGTTGGCCAAAAAATGCCATCCTTTCACTCACTTACTAAAGAAAGGTGTTACACTTATTTGGGATGAAGAATACCAAATAGCCTTTCAAGACCTAAAGGATTATCTTACAAATCCACTTATTTAATAACCACCAATAACAAGAAATTCATTCCTAATTTACCTATCTTCTATAGACAAATGCCTGGGTCCACTTCTAGCTCAACATGGTGACAAAGAAAAAGATCATGCTGTGTAATATCTAATCTGTACATTGGTCACATATGAACACAACTATATGCCAATCAAAAAATATTATATAGCTATGATTTTTATAGCCTAGAAGCTATAACATTACATTCTTAATAATAAAACCATAGTTATTTCCGAAGTAGATCTACTCAAGTATCTACTATTTAAGAAAACTTTATAAGGCCACATGGCTAAATGGATCATATTTTTGAGTGAGTTTGAGAGCAATTATGTCAACCAAAAAGATATAAAAGGATAAGTAATTGAAAATAAAATTTCTAAATATTCCCTTAAAAATGTCAAGCCACTCACTTTTTAATTCCTAGATGAGTCCATCATGACTATCATTGAAACACCACCTGAGGAGCATCACTAGAAGCTATATTTTGATGGGTTGTTTACATCACATGAATCAAGAGCAGGCTTATTGTTTATTACACCACAAGGGGATCTTATTCCAAAATCATTTTGTATTAGCTTTCCTTGTACTAACAACATGGTTAAATACAAAGCACATATTTTATGGATTCATTAGGTAGTACAATGGAATATTGAACATCTCATAGTTTATGGTGATTCTTAGTTAATCATTAATCAGGTTATATACCACTTTCAAACCAAAGATGATAAGTTGGTGCCATACAAGGCCATGGTCGATGTTATCAAACATCAAATCATTGATGTACAATTTGAACACATACCTAGGGCTAGTAATAGGATATTGGATGCCATGGCCACCATTGTCTCTTTGATCCACCACACAAACAAGGTAAAAAAATACCAATTCCTCATTGAAAATACTTTAGTGCCTACTCATGAATCTTTGACCATCTCAATGATCTATGATATTATTGGTCATAGATATATTAGGTACTCAAACCTTTATAATTACCTTCATGATCACATCATGCTACCCAATCTCTCATGTAAATAACTAAAGTCCCTTACACACCAAGCCTCTCGTTATACCTTGCTTGGCCTGGCCCTTTACCACCAAAACTTTGATGGAACTATGATTTATTATTTAACTTTGGTAGAAGCTATATTATCATTATGAGAATTTCATGAAGAAGTATGTGGAGCCCACACCAGTAACACCATCCTATCTAAAAATCTCTTACGTATTGATTACTATTGGCCAACTATAGATGCAAATGTAATTGCTTATGTCAAAAGGTGTGATAAATATCAAAGGCACGCCAATTTGATTCATGCCCTATCCAAAACACTAAAATTTATGCTTATGCCATGGCCATTTGTAATATGGAGACTCATTCTCATTGGAAAATTAATCGTACTCATTTGATGACCATAAACACATCCTTATTTCCAATGTATATTTAAATAAGTGGGTTAAAGCTATACCCATCACTTATGTAATTAGAAAATAGATTTCAAAATTCATCTTCAAACATCTCATATGTTGATATGGTATCCCATATGGCATTATATCTGATAATGATAGATCATTTAAGAATAATGATGCTAAAACACTTTGTGTTGATTACAATATCACCCAAATTTTTTATACTACATATTATTGATAAGGTAATGGGTAAGCAGAGGCATCTAATAAAACCATTTTCAACATACTTAAAAATACTATCAATGATGTTGGACACAATTGGCACCTCCAAATCTCTAGTTCCCTCTAGGAATACCATTCTAATTACCATACTCCAATAAAAACCACTCCATATTCCCTTGTCTATGGCACTGAGGCCATTTTTCCCATTAAGGTTGAGTTACCTTCTCTACATATCACATTGAAACATGTTCTAGATGATGAATATTACAGAGTAGCTCACCTGAAAGAGATAGTGTTACTTGATGAAAAAATCATGGCCATTGTAAAGAGCCTTCAAGCATACCAACACAGACTTCGTGACCAATTTAATTGGTGGATCCAACATAGAGAGTTCAAGCTTGGTGACATTTTTCTCAACTAAAACCAAAATAACACCATGGTTGAGAAGAAAAAGGTGGGTCAAACATAGAGATTTTAATCTTAGTGATATTGTTCTCAAATAAAACCAAAATAACACCATGGCTGAGAAGAAAAAGAAGGCAAAGTTCAAAACCAATTGGATAGGCCCATATGTCATTGTTACCAATTATGGTTCTAGAGCATATAGGCTTTCTACACCAAATATATATGAACTTGATGAGATGATGAACATCATACAACTTAAGCTTTATTTCACTTGAGACTTGAAATATTGTTTATAAGTCACGTTTACATTATACCATATCATCATCTTATTTGTACCATACTATATATCATTCTACCATACCTTCCCTATTGACCATAATTAATTTTACCCTACCTCCCCACCCCTTTGACCTTGGTTCCATTCCATTGGTTCTTTGGGTAACTTCAAAAAGGGGATTCATATGAAGTTTCAATAATTGATTTAGAATACTAGATAAAGTTAGTATCTTAGACTAGTATGATAGTGATTTGGTAGTTGTATTCTTCATTTATTGTTCAATTTCATTATGAGTACCCCTGACTATAATCACCTTTGGGATAATAAGTGTCCCACTCCATACTACTAATTATAACTACCTTTGGGTGAAGTAGTATCATTGACCTATGTTATTATTTCTTAATTATAACTGCCTATGGGAAAATTAGGAGCAACACCTTTACCATGCATTATAGTATCACCTTACCATTCCTATGTTATACTATGTCATTTTCTTGATTCATGAACTTGTTGTTACCTATTTAGATTCCTCTATATTAAGATGAAACTATAATGACTTGAGGTCCTAATGAGAATATGTAAGAAATGCTCAATTCACATTGAGGGCATCTCAATCAGCTTTTTGCCATGCTGTCATCATTTTGTGAGCAACCTAAGCCATGATAATATCATTATTTTGAGAGTTGGAATATTTAGTGTCTCATAATTCTCAATTGATTTAAGTTGATTAAAAACCCCTAAACATTTCTAAAAGACTTAGAAAATCTTAAAAATCCTAAAATCATGAAAATTACCTTAGAATTTCCATGTGAGATATAAAGATGTCAAATTTTTAAAGATGGGACATCTTCTTTGTTCATTTTATTTATAGACCAGCTTGGTCTTTTTCTTCCCATATTCTGGGAAAAAAAAATCATCTTAAGGTATGCAAAGATTATTTAGGTAATACTTGGATAAATGGGGTATCTCGAGATAGCTTGGCCACACCTTCCTTTATTTTTAACGACTTTTTTACCTTAAGGATTCTAGGACTCCTAGATATTTCAAAAATAACTTGTCCTTTAGTTTATCCATATTTATTGACTTTAGCTTTATGCTCTCACCATTTTGTGATTTTATGTTGTGCACATTATCTATTTGACTTTAATACACTAATGAACACACTCATCATTTTACAAGACCATTTCCATATTTCCTCTATAACACAATCATGTTTTCTTTGTCATCATTTTTATTCTATCCCATATCTTGGGAGAACTATATTTGGCCTAAAGTTCATAATGGATCTTGCATCTATGGAACTATGTCGGAAGCATCCATTTTCCTAGTGCATCTAGAGTCAGCTCGGCTACCCCCTTCATTTTATTCTATTCCCCCCATTTTGTCTATTTGTGTCATTATTACCTAGGGCCAATGTTTATTTTCTTATTTGTGTCATTGCTTCCTTATAACCTAGAAGAAACCTTGTACCATTATTCTTTTGTTGTTATACATATGTCATTACTATCTAGATTAGGGGTCACCTTGTCGCTAAGAGTAACACATTTATTACACATGCATAAATAATTTATTTTATATTTGTGCTAACATTGTAATTAACCATTGTTTGTGTTTGTTTTATTTTGTTCTTGTTGTTTTTTTTATTGTGTCTTTCTTTTATATTTCTTGATGTTTTGTTTTTATTTTTATTATTGATGTTTTGTCTTGGTTTTTGTTTGTTTGTTGGTTGTTTATTTACTTTCATTGTTATGCCTTGACTTAATATGTATGCTTTATTGGGTGATTCCTTATGTTTTATACTTAAGTTAATCCATATTCATACATCAACATTGTCATCATGGTTTTTATCATTGGTGTATTATTTTCACTTGTTTATTAAATCATGTGTCAATCTTTATGCATATTTAAGCTATGTAATCATGGTGTTTTATATCATGGTGCATACTGTCACTTGATACAATAAAAATCAGCTTGGGAAATCTTAAAATAAATGATGCCATGGTACTTCTCCTTGGTCACCTAAAAAATATTGATCTACCTTTATATTACCCAAATATAGAGTAATTAAATCTTGAATGAATTTTAATCCTTAACAGTTAGGATGTGCATCTCTATATTAGTAGGTTGCCCAAATTCTTCTTTCTCCTCTGAACTAGCTTACTCTTTCTCTATGAGTACAAATTCAATTTGTAAGCCCCCTTTTCTAATGTTAAGGTGTGGAGCCTAAAAGCTTCATATATGAGCACATTACCAAAGTTACAGGTTTACACAGTCACCGGCGTCGGTCAGGAGCGACCGATGTCAGTCTGGTGCAGTTGAAGAGACGCCGGCGTCGGCAGATGATCGGTCGACGTCGATCACAGGCAAGCAGACAGGAACTGGCGTCGGTCACCTATGCATCCAGAATGTTATTTCCGAGGATAGAAGCAAGTGATTGAATGATGAGTTTAAGTTTTAGTCTTAAGTTTGCATTTCTATTATTAGTAAGATTGTTTTTAGAGCCCTTGTTCAAGAGGCTTAACTGTTGGTTGTAAGTGCATGCTCAAGTTTCCTAATTCTATATGTAGAATTAGATATTCTTAGATTAGTGTGATTAATATAGTAGTTCATTGTATGTGAATGTTGAAGAATAGTACAGAGTTGTATCAATCCAGGTTGTTGGAGTTGATTGTACTTGAGAGAGAGAGCTCTTAAGGGATAGAGATCTAGAGAGAGATCTTGTGCATCTGAGAGAGGTGTGGAAGAAAGAAGTTTTTTCAATTGTATTCCTTTTGTAAAGAGTTTAATACACGTTTTCAGGGTGGTTTCTTGTATCTCTTGTTCTTTGCTATTATCTGATTCTAGTTACTTATCTATCTAATTTAATTCCGCGGTTTATTGCTCTCATAAGTGTAATCATATTGTTGGTTGATCCCCAACAAGTGGTATCAGAGCCTTAGTTGTAGGTTTAGAGTTTGATATCCAATAATTGGTATCAAATCTTAGGTTCACTAACAGGTGGTTCAGATCTGTGTAGTGTGTATTGATTACAGGTTGCTCACAGGAGTTTCTGCAGGGATTTCTGTTTGAGTGGGAGAAGCAATGGCAAATGAAAGTAAACTGAGAATGGAGAAGTTCAATGGCAAAAACTATCAACATTGGAGAATGTAGATAGAGGAATATCTGTATCAGAAGGATCTATACTTACCGTTAGGTGGGATTGCAAAGAAGCCCACAGACATGGAGGATGAAGAATGGAAAGTTCTTGACAGAAAGGCTCTGGGGTCTATAAGACTGAGTCTAGCATCCACTGTGATATCTAATTTATCACAAAAAAAAACAACGATAGAGTTGATGACTACTATAGCAAATTTGTACGAAAAACCCTCAGCTTCCAATAAGGTATATCTTATGAAGCAGCTATTTAATTTGCATATGCAGGAAGGTGGATCTGTATCTAATCACCTAAATGATTTCCATGGTATTGTAAATCAATTAAGTTCAGTCAAAATTGTATTTGATGATGAAATAAAAGCTCTTTTAATATTATGTTCTTTGCCTAAAAGCTGGCATAGCTTAGTAATGGCAGTTAGCAATACTGCATCTGCATCAAATATTTTAAAAGTAGAGGATGTTGTTAGTGTTATCTTGAATGAGGAAATTCGCACGAACAGCACAGAAGAGACATCTGGGAATGCTTTAAGTTTTGAGAGCAGGGGAAGGCAAAAAGAGAAGAGCAAGAAAGGGAGATCAAGATCCAAGTCTAAGGGGAAAGGCAGATCCAAATCTAGAAATGGCAGAAGGCCACAATGCTGGAATTGTGGAAAGATGGGGCACATAAGCAGAGATTGCTGGTCAAAGCCTAAGGAGGACAATCAACACTAAGGAAAAGAAGAAGCAAAGGTTGCAGGTATTGCACAAGGTGCTTTAATATTCTCTTTGCATAATAATATAGAATCTTGGGTGTTAGATTCTGGTGCATCTTTTCATGCTACCCCTAATAGGGAATATATCTGTGACTATATCCATGGAGATTTTGGAATAGTATATCTAGGGGATGATGAACCCTGTAAAATTATTGGTTAAGGTAAAGTGCAGCTGAAAATACAGAATGGCAACACATGGGTGTTGAGAGAAGTTATGCATGTTCCTAGATTGAAGAGAAATTTGATTTCTGCAAGAAAGTTAGGGGATGAGGGTTGTACAGTAACTCTCACAGCAGAATCTTGGAAGGTAACCTAGGGTGCACTTGTTATGGCCAGAGGTAAGAGAGTAGGTACTCTCTATTTGTGTAATTATGTTACTAACAATTCTCCTTCTGTATTATCTACTTCAGATGTGGATGCAAAATTGTGGTACTCAAGGCTTGGCCACATGAGCGAGAAGGGGATGTCAATTCTTAAGTCTAAAGGTAAGATTTCAGATTTGAAAAGCATGGATCTAAAATTTTGTGAGCACTGTGTATTTGGAAAACAGAAAAGGGTTAGTTTTCTCAAGACTGGGTCTACAAAGAAGAAGCATAAGTTGCAGCTTGTTCACACAGGCGTGTGGGGATTGGCTCAGGTAGCTTCTATTGGAGGATCACAGTACTATGTTTCATTCATAGATGATGCTACAAGAAAGGTATGGATCTACTGTATTAAGAAGAATACTGATGTATTTGAGACCTTTAAGATTTGGAAAGCTATGGTTGAGAATGAAATAGGCAAAAGATTAAAGTGCTTGAAATCTGATAATGGTGGAGAGTTTTGCAGTTATAAGTTCAACTAGTATTGTTACATGCATGGGATACGTAGGCAAAGGACGGTTCCAAGGACACCTCAGCAGAATGGAATTGTTGAAAAGATGAATAGAACAATCATGGAGCGTACAAGATGTATGAGATTGCATGCTGGTTTGCCCTTAGAGTTTTGGGTAGAAGCTGTTGACACTGTAGTGTACCTAATTAACAGAGGACCCTCTACAGCTCTGGATGGTGGAATTCCAGAAGAGGCTTGGACAGGTAAAAAGGTAGATCTCTCTTTTCTCAAAGTTTTTGGTTGTAAAGCCTTTGTGCACGTAGATAAGGAAAATAGAAAGAAGCTCGATGCTAAGTCTATGAGGTGCATGTTTATTGGCTATGGCTCAGATGATTTTGGTTTAAAATTTTGGAATCTAGGAACTAACAAGATAATTAGGAGCCGTGACGTTGTTTTCAATGAAAAAGTGATGTATAGTGATCAGCTAAAGAAGTTGAATCAATCTAGGTATAGCAATAGTGAATTAGATGAGGTGACAGTCCAAAATGAGCTCGCGAGAAAAAGAAATAATCACTTGCAAGAAAACACAGAGACCGATATCGGTAGGATAGGAACTGGTGTCGACAGAATAGAAACCGATGTCGGTAGGATAGGCACCGGCATCGGTCAGGCAGAACCAGCATCAGCCAGTAACAGGTCTGGAGGTGACTAAGGTCGGTCACTGTCAGAGAATTTGGGTGGACAGCGTGTTGTGAACGAGCCTCAGACACCCATTAGGAGGTCTGAAAGGGTAAGTAAGCCTCCAATTAGATATTCTCCTTCATTATTCTATTTATTGCTAACTGATGGTGGAGAACCAGAGAGTTTTGAAGAAGCAATATAGGTGGAGTCCAAGAGTCAGTGGGAGCATGGCATGGTTGAGGAGATGGAGTCCTTAAGAGAGAACCAAACATGGGATTTGGTTGAATTGCCAGCTGGTAAGAGAACACTGAAGAACAGATGGACCTACAGGTTGAAAGAAGGTGAGAATGGACAGATGAGATATAAGGCTAGATTGGTAGTGAAAGGATTTGCACAAAACCCAGGTATTGATTTTGGTGAGATTTTTTCTCCTATTGTTAAAATGACTTCTATACGGATTGTACTGTCTTTGGTTGTTGTTGAGGATTTGCATCTTGAGCAGCTAGATGTTAAGACAACATTTATTCATGGAGATTTGGATGAGGAAATCTATATGGAACAACCAGAAGGATTTGAGGTCAAAGGTAAGGAGAAGTTAGTGTGTAGATTGAAGAAAAGCTTATATGGCCTCAAGCAAGCTCCTAGACAGTGGTATTTGAAATTTGACAGGTTTATGACTGAGCATGGCTACAGTAGGTGTCAATCTGACCATTGTGTGTATTTTAAGAGATTGGATAATGGTAGATATATCATTCTATTATTGTATGTAGATGATATGCTGGTTGCAGGATCACACATGTAGGATATCTCTGAGCTTAAGGTGAAATTAGCTCAAACGTTTGCTATAAAAGATTTGGGAGCAGCAAAGAAAATCCTTGGCATGAGCATTAAGAGAGACAGGAAAAATCACAGGTTGATATTGTCTCAAGAGGATTATGTGGACAAGGTGTTGAAACGGTTCAATATGAAGGATGCTAAACCAGTAAGCACACCTTTGGCTAGACATTTTAAGTTGAGTAAAGAACAATGTCCTAATTCACATGATGAGGTAGAGTACATGAGTAAGGTTCCATATTCTTCCGCAGTAGGGAGTTTGATGTATGCAATGGTGTGTACTAGACTAGATATTGTCCAAGCAGTGGGAGTTGTAAGTAAGTATATGGCCAATCCAGGTAAGGAACATTGGAAAGCATTTTAGTGGATCCTTAGATATCTGAGAGGAACCAACAGTAGGCACTTGTGCTATGGAGGTTCAAATACTTCTCTACATGGTTATGTAGATTCAGATATGGTAGGTGATTTGGATGGCAGGAGGAGCACTACAGGATATGTTTTCACTATAGGTGGAATGGCAGTTAGCTAGATATCTAAGTTACAGAAGGTTGTTGCCTTGTCAACTACAGAAGCAAAGTATATTACAGCCACAAAAGCTAGCAAAGAGATGATATGGATGACACGGTTCATGGAAGAGCTTGGAAGGGAGCATGGGAGTTGCAAATTGTATAGTGACAGTCAGAGTGTAATCTATTTGGCTAAGAACTCAGCCTTTCATTCAAGAACAAAGCACATACAGCTAAGGTACCATTTCATATGACAGGTATTGGAAGATGGTGATTTGAAGCTGGAGAAGATTCATACAAATAGGAATCCTGCTGATATGTTAACCAAGCCGGTTACAAAGGAGAAGTTGAATCTTCATTCAACTTCTGTTGGTCTTCATGATTGAGTTGAAGATGGAGGAGCTAGAAGATGTTGCTATACAGGTACTGGTGCAGTTGTTTATCTCTAAGTGGGAGATTGTTAAGGTGTGGAGCCTAAAAGCTTCATATATGAGTGCATTACCAAAGTTTTAGGTTTACACAGTCACCAACGTCGGTCAGGAGCGATTGACGTCGATCTGGTGCAGTTGAAGAGATGTCGACGTCGGCAGATGATCGACCGACGTTAGTCACAGGCAAGCAAGCAGGAACCGGTGTTGGTCACCTGTGCGTCCAGAATGCTATTTCCGAGGACAGAAGCGAGTGTTTGCATGATGAGTTTAAGTCTTAGTATTAAGTTCGCATTTCTATTATTAGTAAGATTGTTTTTAGAGCCCTTGTTCAAGAGGTTTAACTGTTGGTTGTAAGTGCATGCTCAAGTTTCCTAATTCTATATGTAGAATTAGATATTCTTAGCTTAGTGTGATTAATATAGTAGTTCATTGTATGTGAATGTTGAAGAACAGTACAGAGTTGTATCAATCCAAGTTGTTGGAGTTGATTATACTTGAGAGAGAGAGCTCTTAAGGGATAGAGATCTAGAGAGAGATCTTGTGCATCTGAGAGAGGTGTGGAAGAAAGAATTTTCTTCAATTGTATTCCTTTTGTAAAGATTTTAATACAAGTTTTCAGGGTGGTTTCTTGTATCTCTTGTTCTTTGCTATTATCTGATTCTAGTTACTTATCTATCTGATTTAATTCCACGGTTTATTGCTCTCATAAGTGTAATCATATTGTTGGTTGATCCCCAACATCTAATTTTCCATATTTTTCTAAACTATAGTTCCAATGATTATAACTTCCATTGGGAAAATCATTATGTTTTGACCTATCTCAATGTTAACGATTATAACCATCTTTGAGAAAATCATTATCATTCTCCTACCTTATTATGGCATGTTTTCATTATGCTAATGATTATAACTACCTTTGGGAAAATCATTATCTCTATCTGCCCAACTAAGACATGTTTTCATTTTACTAATGATTATAATTGACTTCGAGCAAATCATTATCTTTTTACCTTGTTATGTCAATGATTATAACCACCTTTAGGAAAATCATCCTTTTTATCTGCCCAATTGGGGCATCTCGTTATGTCATTGATTATAACTACCTTTGGGCAAATCAGTCTTTTCCACCACCCTTTTTAACTTTTGGTCCCATTGTTTCCTTCTTTCTAGGAGCTAATCACTGACCTTCTTTGCCAATCGCTCCCTCGAAGGGGCATCCACAGTTCATCCATTGCCTATTGGGGAATTAGGAATAAAATACCTTTTCATTATTTGAGAATAAGTTATTTTTCCTATAGTTTGAAACTCCTTCCCAAATAATGGCAAACTTTAGACACCCTATTCTAGCCACAACTGGCTTTGGACTAGACTTCAGACTAATTTTTACCAAGCAATGCAAATTAAGCTTAAAAATAAGTGAACATCCCAGTTTTAGTTTCACATCATTCATCAATGATCAGAATCATGTTAAGGCATCCCCATTTGGGGTATTATACCATAAGCAACAATAAACTCTCATGGATACATTCCTAGTCACCTTGTAACCTCACAACTAACAGTTTGGCCTATGGACCCATTAAGCGAGGCACTTAAACAATTCTTAAAAGTGATAAAATGATAATCAAAATGAATCAAATAATTAAACTAGATTAAAATCTTATCTACATAATCTATTTGTAATTAATGAAGGTCTAAAAATGGAAATTCAAAATATCAAGCTTCTTCATCATTGATTTTGTGAGTTGTCAAGCTCTCACAAAATATCTAATTTATGGGCCATGCCTATTAATTTAAAATCATAATTACATGTTCCCTCCTTAACTCAATTGGAGTTAACTTTAACTCACCTAATGTTAGTTTAACCTCATTCCATACTTAAATCCTAAACTAACTCAACTTGGGGGTAAGAGTTAACTTTGGAGGCTATAAATACAAGGTCTTACCTATTGATATTTAATATTTTTTAGTGAAATGTTATTATGACAAAATGCCTCCAAGAAGATTTTATAGTAGTGTTACCCTACCAATTTCATAATCCAAGCTAAGCCAACCAGCCAAACCAAGGTGCCAAGGAGAGGTGGAGCAAATGGAGCTTAATTGACAAAGATTTCTTGATTTGCCGAGCAAGCCACTTCAATAATTAATTTTGGAGCTACAAGGAAGGTAAAAGGATGATTTTTTTTTTCTAGTTGTGTTTTCATTGTATATTTGTTACATATGCTTCCCTAGTGTCTACGCTAGAGGTGTTAGTATGTAGTGTATTAGTTTTGATTTGGTTTTTTTGACTAACACTATACTAATCACCCCTCTATGGATTCGTTATTCAAAAATGGTATACTATTATTTTATATTTTTATCATTTTAGGTAGGATACATATACATATGAGTTAGTACAAAATCTTTTTTAGGCCCCACCTTATACTCAATTATATTGTTTCGCATTATGTATTGGTAATTAGCATGTTAGTACATAATAACATGTCTATGTATTGGTAATTGGAAATAAAAATCCATTAAAAAATTCCTACATGAATTTCAATTTTTTTTTTAGCACACTAAGGGCCTAGATGAAACATATGGCTCATTTTAACATGATAAATACATACATATGGGGAACACACTAAGGGCCAAAACATGATGAAGATACCCCCAAGGGTGGATATCCTCATCTTTATCATCTGTATGCTCCTTTTTTTTTCTATAAAATTTAAAAAATCATCTTCTCCTCATATTTGGGTAGCACACTAAGGGCCTAGACAAAACACGAGGCTTAACATACTAGTGATATAAAAAACAAAGAGAAATGATCCATGTTATTTGTAAGGATTTAGTTTACTAAAGCTATATTTGATTTTATTTAAAATAAATTATTATATGATGACACAGAGGTGCATAAAAAAGACATGATTTAACGTACAAGTGATGGACCAATTTTATTTTCATTGTGTTTAAAACTTGTTCATGTAAATTTTGAAAAAATTGTCTTCCACACATTTTAAATGCTTGAAATGAAATATTTAGTTTTATTGAATGTGTTGAAATATAATGTTTTCAAATGGTTGTATGTCAAAAAAATTATTCCATGTACAAAATATATACAAAATAAAGGGACACAGGTAGGTTTGATTGGTAGGTGAATTTTAAGGAATGGATACCCTAAGTTGAAAGAGATTAATTATTTGTGTACCCTAAAATTGGGGACCAATTTTTTTATGAATAAACAAATTATTTATCTCAATCACATGTTATCTCCAAATAATTGCATGAGCAAAACATACCCATAAACATAGAGTGCACAAATAGTGGCCACTCTCAACTTCTAATTTAAATAGAGATTTTGCATAGTGTTAAAACTCCTATATTATAGATGAATTTTGAGGTGCAATACACTCTTGGGTGAGATGGTGACCCCATTTCCCCCATTTTATCACTTATTCTAATTTATATTCATATATATATATATATATATATATATATATATATATATATATATATATATATATGTATATATTAAATTTAGAATGCAATAAGTGGTATTATAAATTTAGTCGATATTTACAACTATTTCCAAATTGTTGAGGGGAATTTATCGAAGAAAAAATTTGAAGTTCATGACCAAAGATGAAATGAAGGGGTTATTTTTGAATTCTCCAATCAATTTCAAAGGGATATTTACTCCTTTGTAAAGTAGAGAGATAATCTAAATGTTGAAGAACATATACACCCTTATGGGGATATTGATAATTTTATAATAGATTATAAAGAGGAAGAGGAAGTGATCTGACATCATCAATATTTTAATAGGAACAAATGAATATCTCATAATATGACAAGCTCAATGTGTCCCTACAACATTTGGATAGTGCTTCCCACATATTAGGAGAGAGAGAGATGTTTATTTACAAATCTTAATGGGGACTTCTATGATTTTTCCAACACTTTGAAAAATAGAGAATATTATAAATGGGATGGCCTATATGATACCCAATTAATGAAATTCTTTTATAATGACATATACATGAAGGAGTATACAATAAAATTATGAATATTTGATTCCAAGGCCAATATTTCCTTGAATTTGGTGCACAAGATATATATTTTCAACTTGCAAGTTTAGATTCAAACAAAGGCAAAGATGTTTGAACTAGAATATTTTAAAAGGTCCATTAGTGTAGCTATAAGATAAAATTAACATATTTATTCCATTAAAATAAAATGGTAGGAAATACTACTCAAAATTATTGTAATTTTGATTGGGAACCCAAGGATGATGGAAAATATGATTCTTCACCATCGAAAATTTATATTCATCAGTCTAACCCTATGTATAATGTTGTAAAATATTATTTTGAGTGTCCTCAACCATGAATAAAAGGCCATATATTTATCATAAAAATGTTTTTTGTGGTGGGACATGTGTGTCTGACCGAACAAGAGTTAGAGTCTAATAATGAGGATACCCCCGATCAACATAATGTAAATGATTAAGTAACTAGGGTTGTACCATCATTTTCAATTTTTGAAATGATAGGGTACGAATGTTAATTCTTATATCTTACATGATCAAGATCTAGTCATTTCATAACATTTTTACACATAATATATTTTTGGATATTTACCAAATATCATGCCACCAAAGAGGGAATTAGAACACATTAATAAAATTTTCCCTATCAAGGGCCCAACTATGGTATATCAATATAGATATGAACATTTTTAGAAGTATGAGATAGAGAAATTAGGGATAAAACTCTTAAATATTGGTATCATCATCCCTAGCAAGATCTCATATGATGGCATAAACATAATAATTAAGAAAAAGGATGGGTCATATAGAATCTATATTGATTACATGGCTCTTAAAAAAATCACAACTGGAAATAAATTTCATATGCCAAGGATTGATGATCTATTTTATTAATTGCATTTTGGATCAAATTATTTCATAGAGATATATATGAGGTCTAAATACTAACATATACCAATTAAGAATAAAGACCAATAAAACATCCATTCTAAACTCATCGTAGACATTATCAATTTAAGGTAATTCCTCTTGAGTTTAGTAATTCTCCAAGTACATTTGAATCATTTATGAGGAAGGTATAATTTAAATTCCCACTTAATTTTTTTTTAATGATATCCTTATTTACAATAATACTTTGGCATGTCATATTAAGCATTTGGACATTATGTTGAATATCTTGGATAAAAATAAGTTATGTGCCAAGGAATACAAGTGTGAATTTTCTAAGACATATTTGGAATAACTTGGTTACTTAATTTTTGTGGAGGGATGCCCACTGACCTTGAAAATATCAAGTTCATATGTGATTGTCCTATTCTAAAGTCTCTTAAGAAATGTCATAACATTTAAGGCTTGGTAGATTCTATAAAAGGTTCATAAGTAAATTCAAGATAATAGCCCATCCTATAACTTACCTTAGCAATAAAGATACCTTAAAGTGGTATAATGAGGCTAAAAATCTATTTAAGGATATCAAAAGAGATGTTATCTCTAATTTAGTTTTAGCTACTTTTGATTTCTCAAAGTAGTTTTCAGTGAATGTGATGATTCTAGATATGGAATTGTGTATTTTATCAAGATCAAGATCCCATTATATTTTGAAGCAATAAATTTAATGATAGGGAGTGAAATATGTCAACATATAACAAGGATATTTTATACATCCTACATAGAGTTGTCAAATGGAACCGATTTCTTTTGGTGATATTTAGTTTTATTAAGATTGACCATCGTGGCTTTCAACACTTTCTAATTATGGGGACATTAGTGGAGGAAAAATAAAAGGGTATTAATCACCTACATGTGGATGACTATGAGGTCTCTTAAAATAAATGTAAGGAGAATATGGTGGTAAGTACATTATCATGCCTAGAGAAATTACCTATATTTCATGGCATCTACATTAGTCAACTTGTTTGGATATAAGACTACTCAACTCATCATGTCACAAAAAAATTCAAACTAGAAATTGAAGAGGGAAAAAAATGAAAAGTTTAGCATGTTTAAGATATCATTGTTATTTATAGAGGACTTGTTTAATTAAGGTATGAATTCCCCCTTGTTCATAAGGTACTTAAGCATGGACATAAGTCTCCATATTTAGATTGTATTGGATTAAAAAATACCTATGGAAACCATCTCTAATTATTTTTATAAAAATCATGAAGGAAATCATTTTGTAATTTTTATCCAAGTGTGACACACACCAAAGGAATAATGTCGAGAGTGTTTTTTGGAAGTATAATCACTAAGAGTGTGGGTGAATTAGTGATGAAAGATATTTCAAACTTTAATTTTAATCCTTTCAGACAATCAATGATCACATGCTTTTATAATTAATACAAGATGTTCATAACAATGAATTAGAAAGATGATGTAAGATCACATAGGTAATATAAGATCTACATGGGAAACCCTATTGGGGAATAAAACTCACTCTCAAGCCTAAAAACACATGGACTAATTGTCCTATAAGATGATCACAAACATGAGACCTTTTATTGAAACAACGACTTCATAAAGAACACCCACCCATAAGTATGAATAAGCACCCACTTGTTCTATATGTTGAGTACCCACAAAACACCTTATGAAATCAACAACTTCAGAAATCTGATTGAAGATCAATTTTATTGGAGAAACAATGTTTAACACCTCTCTTTCAACTCATCACACACACTCAAAACTTATCATACAATAAATGCATCCAAACACTTCTTTTAGATCACTCTAGGCTTCTTTGCTCATCCTCAATTTGCTCTATACTTAAGTCCGTCCACTGGGCACGCTCTCTTAGATATCTTTCCTTCACCTTTATCTTCTTCTCTCTCAACACATTCACATCAAGTATATAAACCATTTCCTTGGTCTCCACTCTTTATAGAGTCTTCATGAATATCAACATCTAGGTCGACCATAATACTTGCCTTAACCATTAAGAATTATAGCATGCTACTACATAGCTCAATACCATACTTATATTTTTCCCATATCATCCATGGGTCACACTTAAGTAGCAACACCTTTCAATTAGGCCTTAATAGCCCTTATAGGTCTTATATAGACCTATTACCCTTTTAGCACTTCATAAAAAAAAATAAGAACACATGATCACTTTAAAATACATGTGTCCACTCCATATGACCTCTAAGACTTCAACTAAATACTCCCACAAAAACACTCTTCTACTAAAGCATAAATTGCTTAAACAAAATATTGTACATAATAACACATGAATGAACAAATAGTCAACTTTGAAGGTCAATATCTTTAACTATATAGATAGTCAAACCTTCTAACTAATGTCTCTAGATTCACCTTGGATTTCTCTTCAAATTTTATTTTTATACCAATAAGAAATTTGTCCTAGATTAAAATATATAACTTAAAAAGTATATACTAGTTTTCCTTCATTAATTTAAAAATTCAAATTCCAATGGTCACTGTGAGAAAGCTAAACATCAGACACTTTGACCTCATTTTGTACTCCCTAAAAACTTTGAAAAAATATGCACCATAGTTCTCCTCAAGAGTATTTTGGTCTTTACCTTTCAATTCTCATAATTTATCTTTGATTTGAGCTTTCGTGATTGTGCCACTTGCTATCTCTCTATGCCTTTTACATACCCTAGAGTCAGTCTTGCAATGAACTTCCACCACTTGGCAGCCTCACATGCCTTTTGAGCACATTGATTATTTGAATCCAATGAACTTACACCATTTATAATCCCTTCATGCAATCTTGACTATTTTACTCACTACACTTCATTATAAAATAATATGCATGGTCATGCATTCACCATTGATCTCTAGCTGATAGGTTTCATGCTCACCATTAGATCTGCTGCTCAAAATCCATGGTTATGACACATGTCACTAGTGCATGCAATCTTGACTATTTGAATTTGAATTGTAATATTGGATCCTTATTTAGTAATATTAATTCTCTTCATTATATTTATGATCCAATTAAATGCTTATTGTAGATCTTTAGTCTCACAAATTTGGCTAAGTATGGGAACTTGGTAAACTCTGTTTAAGAATCCAACTTTTTACCTTAATAACTTTTACTACGCTCCATGTCTAGACCTAAAATTTGAACCATATGATTTCCTCACATAGGTGAATCTATCCATATATTAAGATGCTTTTGAAACCTTCACACATGTGAAATATGATGTCATCAAACTTATTACTTAGCTTTATCTATCAAGATGACTACTTGAACCTAAACATTCACATGACTATTCTGATGAAATCCATTCACTTCCATAATCACTCTAAGAACTCATAACATCCCATAGGGTCTCTTAAACATGTCCATATCATCAATATCATCCATAAATTGCCTCACTAAGTCAAACACTCTCCAAACCATCAATCTAATCACTATGTCATTAATGCACTAGTACTATATGCTCTTTTTGACATCAATGACAACCAAATATCAATGACCATGCTAAAAAATCACCCCCTTTATCATTGATATAAAAACACCGTTATAATGAATTATTACTCATTTGAAATCCTTCATTTTGATCTTTCTCCCCCTTTGACATTAATGATAAAGGGTCTCTTCCTCAATATGCCAACAAACATTCCTTAAAATCATGTATGTATTTAAGATGCCTAGGATAATTAAAAAAATTTAAGTATATGAATCAATTTATCCTTCTTTGACATGCACCATCTAAACTTGGACTTCTCTAATCCTTGGACCTGAAAAATTACTCATAGAGCTTAGAAATCTCCCCCTAACATCATGATCCATCTTATGTCATATGTTCTTTGACATACACCAATCTAAAATTAGGATTTTCTAATCCTTGGAACTATCTACATACATAAATCACAAGCTCTCTTTGATAATTCATGAAGATTCAATACCTTGTCAAAATACATGACTTGGTTTGATCAAGTCATCATGTCAATCTTCTTGAATTTACAACTATAGAAGACATCTTCACACTTCTATCATGAGTGAAGCATCTTCACATATGATCCCATTACATCATCCACATATTCTTCAATCCAATCAATCTAACTAAGTTATCTCCCCCTTATCCAAACACATCTTGCATATTATCAAATTGAAAAGAACTGTTGGGGATCAACCAACAATAGATTACACTTATGAAAGCAATAAACGCATAATTAAATTAGATAGATAAGTAACTAAAATCAGATAATAGCAAGAACAAGAGATACAAGAAACCACCTTGAAAACTTGTATTAAACTCTTTACAGAAGGAATACAATTGAAGAAACTTCTTTCTTCCACACCTCTCTTAGATGTATAGACCTCTCACTAGATCTCTTTCCCTCAAGAGCTATCTCTCTCAAGTGCAATCAACTCCAACAACCTAGATTGATTCAACTATGTATTGTACTTCAACATTCATTCACAATGAACTACTTCTATTACAATAAGCTAAGAAGATCTAATTCTACATATAAAATTAGGAGACTTGAGCATGCACTTACAACCAACAGTTAAGCCTCTTGAACAAGGGCTCTAAAAACAATCTTACTAATAATAGAGATGTAGACTTAAGACTACAACTTAAACTCATCATGCAAACACTCAGTTCTATCCTCAGAAATAGCTTTCTAGACGCACAGATAACCGACGTCGGTTCCTGCCTGCTTGCCTGTGACCGATGTCGGCCGATCCTTTGCCGATGCAGGCGTATATTCAACTGTACCAGACCAACGTCGATCTATCCTAACTAACGCCGGTGACTGTGTAAACCAAAAACTATCAAATGCACTCATATGTGAAGCTTTTAGGCTCCACACCTTAACAATCTCCCACTTGGAGATAAACAGCTGCACTAGTACCTGTACAGCAACATCTTCTAGCTCCTCCATCTTCAACTCAATCATGAAGACCAACAAAAGTTGAATGAAGATTCAACTTCTCCTTTATAATCGGCTTGGTTAACATATCAGCAGGATTCCTATCTGTATGGATCTTCTCCAGCTTCAACTCACCATCCTCCAATACCTATTGTATGAAGTGGTACCTTAGCTGTATGTGCTTTGTTCTTGAATGAAAGGCTGAATTCTTAGCCAAATGGATTGCACTCTGTCACTATACAATCTGCAACTCTCATGCTCCCTTCCAAGCTCATCCATGAACTGTGTCATCCATATCATCTCTTTGCTAGCCTCTGTGACTGCAATATACTCTGCTTCTGTAGTTGACAAGGCAACAACCTTCTACAACTTAGATATCTAGCTAACCGCTGTTCCACCTATAATGAAAACATAACCTGTAGTGCTCCTCCTGCCATCCAAATCACCTGCCATATCTGAATCTACATAACCATGTAGAGATGTATCTGAACCTCCATAGTACAAATGCCTACTGCTGGTTCCTCTTAGATATCTAAGGATCCACTGAACTACTTTCCAATGTTCCTTACCTAGATTGGCCATATACTTACTTACCACTCCCACTGCTTGGGCAATGTCTGGTCTAGTACACACCATTGCATACATCAAACTCCCTACTGCGAAAGAATATGGAACTCTACTCATGTTCTCTACCTCATCATGTGAATTAAGACATTATTCTTTACTCAACTTAAAATGTCCAGCCAAAGGTGTGCTTACCAGTTTAACATCCTGCATATTGAACCATTTCAACACCTTGTCCACATAATCCTCTTGAGACAATATCAACTTGTGATTTTTCCTGTCTCTCTTAATGCTCATGCCAAGGATTTTCGTTGCTGCTCCCAAATCCTTCATAGCAAACGTTTGAGCTAATTTCACCTTAAGCTCAGAGATATCCTAGTTGTGTGATCCTACAACCAGCATATCATCTACATACAACAATAAAATAATATATCTACCGTTATCCAATCTCTTAAAATACACACAATGGTCAGATTGACACCTACTGTAGCCATGCTCAGTCATAAACCTGTCAAATTTTAAAACCATTGCCTAGGAGCTTGCTTGAGGCCATACAAGCTTTTCTTCAATCTGCACACTAACTTCTCCTTACCCTTGACCTCAAATCCTTCCGACTGTTCCATATAAATTTCTTCATCCAAATCTCCATGAAGAAACACTGTCTTAACATCTAGCTGCTCAAGATGCAAATCCTCAATAGCAACCAAAGACAGTACAATCTGTATAGAAGTCATTTTAACAACAGGAGAAAAAATCTCACCAAAATCAATACCTGGCTTTTGTGCAAATCCTTTCACTACCAATCTGGCCTTATATCTCATCTGTCCATTCTCACCTTCTTTCAACCTGTAGGTCCATCTATTCTTTAGTGTCCTCTTACCAACTGGCAACTCAACTAAATCCCGTGTTTGGTTCTCTCTTAAGGACTCCATCTCCTCAACAATGCCACGCTCCCACTAACTCTTGGACTCTACCTGTATTACTTCTTCAAAACTCTCTGGTTCTCCACCATCAGTTAGCAATAAATAAAATAATGAAGGAGAATATCTAATTGGAGGCTTGCTTACCCTTTCTGACCTCCTGATGGGTGTCTGAGACTTGTTCACAACACGCTGTTCACCCAAATTATCTGACAGTGACCAACCTCAGTCACTTCCAGGCCTATTACTGGCCGACGTCGATTCTGCCTAATCGACGTTGGTGCCTTCCCTGCTGATGTCAGTCTCTGTATGGCTGATGCTGATCTCTATCCTGTCGATGCCAGTTCCTACCTTGCCGATGTCAGTCTCTGTGTTTTCCTGCAAGTGATTATTTTTTTTTCCCGCAAGCTCATTTTGGACCGTCACCTCATCTAATTCACCATTGCTCTGCCCAAATTGATTTAACTTCCTCAGCTGATCATAATACATCACTCTTTCATTGAAAACAACATCACGGCTCCTAATTACCTTGATAGTTTCTAGATTCTAAAGTCTAAAACCAAAATCATCTAAGCCATAGCCAATAAATGTGCACCTCATAGACTTAGCATCTAGCTTCTTTCTATTTTGCTTATCAATGTGCACAAAGGCTTCACAACCAAAAACTTTGAGATATGAGAGATCTACCTTTTTACCTGTCCATGCCTCTTCTAGAATTCCACCATCCAGAGCTGTAGAGAGTCCTCTGTTAATTAGGTACACTACAGTGTCAACAGCTTGTGCCCAAAACTGTAAGGGCAAACCAGCATGCAATCTCATACACCTTGCACACTCCATTATTGTCCTGTTCATCCTTTCAGCAATTCCATTCTGCTGAGGTGTCCTTGGAACTATCCTTTGCCTATGGATTCCATGCATATAACAATAATCTCTAAACTTATAACTACAGAACTCACCACCATTGTCAGATCTCAGGCACTTCAATCTTTTACCTATTTCATTCTCAACCATAGCTTTCCAAATCTTAAAAGTCTCAAATACATCAGATTTCTTCCTAATACAATAGACCCATACCTTTCTTGTAGCATCATCTATGAAAGATACATAGTACTGTGATCCTCCAATGGAAGCAACTTGAGCCGGTCCCCACACGTCTGTGTGAACAAGCGGTAACTTATGCTTCTTCTTAGTAGACCCAGTCTTGAGAAAACTAACCATTTTCTATTTTCCAAATACACAGTGCTCACAAAACTCTAGATCTATGCCTTTTAAATTTGAAAGCATACCTTTGGACTTAAGAATTGACATCCCCTTCTCACTCATGTGGCCAAGCCTTGAGTGCCACAATTTAGCATCCACATTTGAAGTAGATAATACAGAAGGAAGAATTGTTAGTAACATAATTACATAAATAGAGAGTACCTACTCTCTTACCTCTGGCCATAAAAAGTGCACCCTTGCTCACCTTCCAAGATTCTGCTGTGAGAGTTACTGTACAACCCTCATCCCCTAACTTTCTTGCAGAAATCAAATTTCTCTTCAAGCTAGGAACATGCATCACATCTCTCAACACCCATGTGTTGCCATTCTGCATCTTCAGCTGCACTTTACCTTTGCCAATTATTTTACAAGGCTCATCATCCCCTAGATACACTATTCCAAAATCTCCATGGATATAGTCACTAAAATATTCCCTGTTAGGGGTAACATGAAAAGATGCACCAGAATCTAACACCCAAGATTCTATATTATTATGCAAAGAGAATATTAAAGCATCTTGTGCAATACCTGCAACCTTTGCTTCTTCCTTTCCTTCGTGCTGATTGTCCTCCTTAGGCTTTCACCAGCAATCTCTGCTTATGTGCCCAATCTTTCCACAGTTTCAGCATTGTGGCTTCCTACCATTTTTGGATTTGGATCTTCCTCTCACCTTAGACTTAGATCTTGATCTCCTCTTGCTCTTATCTTTCTGCCTTCCCCTGCTCTCAAAACTTAAAGCGTTCCTAGATGTTTCCTCTGTGCTTTTCCTACGAATTTCTTCATTCAAGATAACACTAACAACATCCTCTACTTTCAAAATATTTGATGCAGATGCAGTATTACTAACTGCCATTACTAAGTCGTGCCAGCTTTCAGGCAAAGAGCATAATATTAAAAGAGCTTTTATTTCATCATCAAATACTATATTAACTGAACTTAATTGATTCACAATTCTATTGAAATCATTCAGATGAGTAGACACAGATCCACCTTCATTCATATGCAAATTAAATAACTGCTTCATAAGATATACCTTATTTGAAGCTGAGGGTTTTTCATAAAAATTTGCTAGAGTAGTCATCAACTCTACCATAGACTTTGCCTATGATAAATTAGATATCACAGTGGATGCTAGACTCAGTCTTATAGACCCCAGAGCCTTTCTATCAAGAACTTCCCATTCTTCATCATCCATGTCTTTGGGCTTCTTTGCAACCCCACCTAACGGTAAGTAGAGATCTTTCTGATACAGATAGTCCTCTATCTGCATTCTCCAATGTTGATAATTTTTGCCATTGAACTTTTCCATTCTTAGTTTACTTTCATCTGCCATTGCTTCTCCCACTCAAATAGAAATCCCTGTAGAAACCCCTATGAGAAGCTGTAATCAATACACACTACACAGATCTGAACCACCTGTTAGTGAACTTGAGCTCTGATACCACTTGTTGGGGATCAACCAATAATAGATTACACTTATGAAAGCAATAAACATGGAATTAAATCAGATAGATAAGTAACTAGAATCAGATAATAGCAAGAACAAGAGATACAAGAAACCACCTTGAAAACTTGTATTAAACTCTTTACAGAAGGAATACAATTGAAGAAACTTCTTTCTTCCACACCTCTCTTAGATGTATAGACCTCTCACTAGATCTCTTTCCCTCAAGAGTTATCTCTCTCAAGTGCAATCAACTCCAACAACCTGGATTGATTCAACTCTATACTGTACTTCAACATTCATTCACAATGAACTACTTCTATTACAATAAGCTAAGAAGATCTAATTCTACATATAGAATTAGGAGACTTGAGCATGCACTTATAACCAACAGTTAAGCCTCTTGAACAAGGGCTCTAAAAACAATCTTAATAATAATAGAGACATGGACTTAAGACTACAACTTAAACTCATCATGCAAACACTCGGTTCTATCCTCGGAAATAGCTTTCTAGATGCACAGGTAACCGACACCGATTCCTGCCTGCTTGCCTGTGACAAACATCAACCGATCCTCTACCGATGCTGGCGTCTCTTCAACTGCACCGGACCGACGTCGGTCTATCTTGATCGATGCCTGTGACTGTGTAAACCAGAAACTATCAAATGCGCTCATATGTGAAGCTTTTAAGCTCCACACCTTAACAAGAACATGCCTTTGTACTGATTGGCAAATTGGTCATTACCTAGAACACACACACTTACACACATGAAAGATGTCTCCTAATTAGCATACGTAGAGACACCCACTTGTCATAGAGGGACTAAAGATACCAAAATTAGGAGACTCCTATATATCCATGCTCTTACTTGACTTTAAATCCTTACTCATCTTTAGATTGAATTTGAATGAGTTCTGAACCTTAATCTTTTCTTTTGTCTCAGGATTTTAATTGATTTCCTTGTCCATTTGGGTAGATAAGGCTTGTTACTTGATCCTTGAACTTGTTCCCTATTCTGTTATGAAAAATAATCCATTTTGATCCTATTTTACATTTACCTACTTAGGTCTCCATTCACTATGACTCCTTCTCTTCATGATAGGATTGATAATTTTTGAAGTAGAATATTGATCATTCTTGCAAAACCTTGCTATGTGACCTTTCTCATGACATTTGAAACAAATGAGGTTTCTCAAATTTTACATATTTTTTTACTGAGATATATGATTATTCCTTGAAGTTTCATGATTATGTATCTGATCATTTAGTTTCCTAATGAAGATATTACAAAACTTTTAAATATGACCAAACCCTTGACACTTGTAGCAAAATATGTCATTGTTTCCTTGTGAACTTGTTGACTATCTTAAGTGATGATGTTCTTCACGTTTTCCATTATCTTGTTCATAATTCCATCCAAATTCATTCCTTGAGCATATTTTATAATCTTTTAACCTATGACCAAACTGATTACAGGAGTAACAATGACCACTAAAATTTGTTTACCTCATAGCATTTGATTGTCTGATTTGATTTGTATTCATTCTTCCAACACATTCATTCCTTGGCTAATGATTGATCTTAAAATTTTGATTATCTTGAGTTACATGCTTTTTTTATTTTTTGTATCAAAGACCAGTTCTATCACTTGCATGCTTTTGACTACTCAAAATATTTTCAATATCATTTGAGTTATGTTCAAACTTCACAAATGACTTCACCTTACATGATGTCTTGTCTAACTCATATTTTAATGACTCAATTTTAATCACATATCTTAATAACTCATCTTATTTGGCTTTTAGTCTTGTAGACATAATTTCTAATTGACTATTGAGATGCTTGATAGTGTCTTCATGTTCTTTAGTGTCATCATTCATTCTTTCTTCAAACATATTGAATTGATCTTCATAGTCCTTAATTTTTAATATCATCTTCTTGTTCTTTTTATTCTCAATCTTCAAATCTTCAAGAGCATTTATAAATTCATCCTTATTATCTAAATTTGTTTATCATGAGATCATCTCTTTTAGAGCTGGTTGCTTCTGACTTCTAAAAATTTTCAATCTTGTTCATAGCTTGATTTAGTTTCATCTAATAAGACTCCATCTTTGATTGATGCATGATGCATTCTTCATCCTTACTCTTTAATTATTCATTAAGAGTACAAACCTAAGTTTCAAGATGTTGTGTGATTTCATCATGCTCCTTGACTTCATTACTCAGCCTTCCTTAAAAAATTCTAATATTCTCCTCATAAGATTTGATCAAGGAATCTTATTTTTTGTTCTTTATTTGTAGTATCTTCATTTCTTCCACAGTATCTAGATATTTATCTTCAAGAGTGACTTTCTTATCTTCTTCCTCTGAGATATCTTCACCAAAGAAATCTCAACTTAAAGAACATTCATCTTCATTATCACTAAAAGCCATGAATAATGTCTCCATGTCCTTATTATGAAAAGAATAATCACTTTCAGATGTGTTTACTTCTTCTTCTACAAATGAGTTAGTGTCTTATTCACGGTAAAGGCTCTTACTGACTTTGTATGATTCCTTATTTCCATTTTTCTTACTTAAATAATTTTTTTACTTGCTAGGACCCTCAGATTTCTTGTGTTCATCCTCATTAGATTCTTTATAAGATTATTTATGTGAATACTTGTCTTTACCAGGATATCTAGCTAAAAATAACCAACTTTACCATATGAAAAACATTTGAAAGGAATTTTTCCTTCATACTTACTTGATCTTACATTCAAATTTCTTGTAATCATGGATTTGAGTTGATCTTCATTAAGATCAAAATCTTTAGGACTTAACTTGTTCTTCTTGATTTTTGTCTCCTTGATCACCTTGAAGGCTCCTTACTTCTTAGAAGGTCTATCCTCATAAACTCTCATCTCATAGGTAGTAAATATGCCATGTATTTCATCCATCTTCAACTGAGTGAGATCATGACTTTCTTCTACAACAAAAACTTTTGAATCAAACTTGAGTGCAAGAGTCCTTAATACCTTATGTACTACAATATCTTCATCAATTAACTCTCCAAGACCTCTAATAATGTTTACTACATCATCAACCCTTACAAGATAGGATGCCAAAATATCTTCTTCCTTCATTTTGAGACCTTCAAATTGCCTTTGGTAGGTTTTTAATTTAGCTAGTTTTAACTTTGAGTCTCCTTCATAGATGATATGTAACTTGTCCCGAATTTCCTTAAAAGACTTGTAATGGATCTCTTTGATGAACTCAGCCTCTGATAGACCACAAATGATAGAATTCATACTTTAGAATTATTCTCAGTTAATTTCTTGTTAGCAACACTAGTTGGAGGAGTAGTTGGTGTAGTATAACCATCTAAGATAGGTTGCCAAGTATCAAACCCTAGAGATATGATGTATGTCCTCATCCTTGTACTCTATAAATCATAATTTGATCTATTGAATAATGGTGCTTTATTTTTAGAGAAACCTTGATTTTATTGACTTGCCATATTATACCTTAGATCATCTTTAAGTGGTTAAACTTGCGAAAGTCTTAAATCTGATACCAATTATTGCAGGTACAATTAGTGAGGGGGGTGTGAATCAGTGATGCAAGATATTTCAAACTTTAATTATAGTCCTTTTAAACACTTAATCAATGATCACATGCATTCATAAAGCATACAAGATGTTCATAATAATGAATCAAAAAGATGATGTAATATCCCACACATAACACAAGATCTACATGGGAAACCCTCTTGTGGAATAAAAGCTACTCTCAAGCCTAAAAACACATGGAATACTTTTCTTATAAGATGATCACAAATGTGAGACATTTTAGTGAAGCACCCACTTCACAAGGATCACCCACCCCAAATTATGAACAAGCAGCTACTTATTCTAGATGTTGAGCACCCACACAACACCTTATGACATCGAAAAATGTATAACTATGATTATAGATCAATCTGATTGGAGAAACAATGTTTAACACCTCTCTTTATACACATCACACACACTCAAACTTTCTCATATAAGTAATGCATCCAAACACTCCTTTTGGATCACTCTAGGCTTCTTCACTCATCCTCAATCTGCTATGTACTTTATTCCATCTACTAAGCACACTCTTTTTTATCTCTTTCCTTTGTCTCTATTTTTCGCTCTCTCAACACTTTAATATCAAGCCTAGAAATAATTGTCTTGGTCTTCAATCTTTATAGAGTCTTCATGAATATCAAAATCTAGGTGGGCCATAATACTTGACTTAATCCTTAAGACTTATATCATGCTACCACATAGCTCAATACCATCCTTACAGGTCAGCCATAGCATCCATGGGTCACACTTAAGCAACAACACCTTTCAATTAGGCCTTAGTAACCCTTATAGGTCTCATGGAGACTTATCACCCTTTTATCACTTCATCAAGAAAAATAAAAACACAAGATCAGTTTTAAATACATGGTTTTAGTCTATATGACCTCTAAAACATCTTCAAATGAATACTCTCACCAAAACACTCTTCTGCTAAAGCACAAATTGCTTAAACAAAATTATGTACATAGTAACACCATGAATGAACAAATAATCAAATTTGAAGCTCAATATATTTAACTATATAGACATTTAAACCTTCTAACCAATGTCTATGGATGAGACTTGGAGTTCTCTTCAAATTTAATTTTTATATGAACAATAAATTTGTCCTGGATCAAAATATATAGCTCAAAAACTATAGACTTGTTTTCCTTTGTTAATTTGAAAATTCAAATTCCAACGATCATTGTGAAAAAGCTAAACATCTGAAACTTTGACCTCATCTCATACTCCCTAGAAAATTTAAACAAATACACACCATTGATATCCTTGGGATTATTTTGGTTTTTACCTTGAAATGCTCATCATTGATCTTTGATCTAAGATTCTATGATTGTGCAACTTGGTAGCTATGCATGCCTTCTACATATCTTGTAGTCAGTCTTCCAATGAACTTTTGCCACTTGGCAGACCTGCATGTCTTATAAGCACATTAACTATTTGACTCCAATTAACTTCTACCACTTGGAATTCCCACATGCAATCTTGACCATTTGACTCAATATGCTCCATTGGATCATAATCTGTGTGATCACATGCTCACCATTGATCTCTATCTAACATGTTTCATGCTCGTTGTTAGATCTACTACTCAAACTTTGTGATTGTGACACATGTCACTAGCATATGTAATCTTGAATATTTGAATTTGAATCACACCACTAAATCCTTATCTGGCCAGATTAAATGCTCATCCTTATATTTTTGATCTAATTAATTTCTCAATGTAGATCTTCAGTAGCACAAATTTGGCTAAGTATGGAAACTTGGTAACCTCTATCTAAGAAGCCAAATTTTTACCTTAATGAATTTTTCTATGCTCAATTTCTAGACCTAAAATTTGAATTATATGATCTCCTCACATAGGTGAATCTATCCATATATCAAGTTTCTCTTGAAATCTTCACATGTGTGAAACATGATGTCATCAAATTTATTACTTTGATTTATGTGTCAAGATGACTACTTGAACCTATACATTCATATAACTATTATGATGAAATATACTTACTTTAATAAGCACTCCAAGAACTCATAACATCCCATAGGGTGTCTAAAACATGTCCATACCATCAATATCATCCATCAATTGCCTCATTAAGTCAAACACTCTCCAAATCATCAATCTGATCACTATGTCATTAATGTACTAGTAACACATGCTCTCTTTGACATCAATGACAACCTAACATCAATGACCATGTTCAAAAATGTTCCTTCCCAAAAAAAATTTAACCAAATTTTATACCAAATAAAAAATGAGAAATTGTATCAAAGGAATTTATCTTAGGTCTTCCCAACTTTGAAGGTAAGGATGGGAATTTTGTTATGTTAGATAAATTGACTAAGTATACGAACTTTATTCTGATGAGAAAGGTAGGAAAAAATGGTTCCAAGGTTGGTACATTGTATTTCCAATATTTCTTAAGCTACATTGTATCCCAAAATAGATCATTTACAATTGGGATCAAATATTTTAAATTCATAAAAAGAACTATTTTACAAATCAAGGATTATATTAAATATGATTCTATATATCATCTCAAAATTAATGGTCAAATAAGTGGTGAAAAAATGCTTGGAAGGGTATTTAAGAATGTATGTATAGGATAAGCATAACAAGTGGGTGTAATGGTTACGTTTAGTCAAGTATTGGTACAATAACATGTATCATTTTCCCATCAAAATGGCACCCTTTAAGGCTTTATATGTGTATTCAAGACACCATAACCATTATATGGGGTATATCAAAGGGGAAAGATACCAACATCAGTTGAAAAATTAGAGGGCATGAGAAATAAACTACTAATCCTAAGTGATAACATGGAATTGAGTGCCAATAAATGAAGTAGAAGGTAGATCAACACATGATGAGGAAGACATTTTAAATGAAAGACATGGTTTTTGTTCAGATACAACCATATAAAAAAGTCACTTTGAAGCATGCATGGAAGAAATGTTTTTATCCATAACATTATGACCCATATAGAGTGAGAGGGAAGGTGGGGAGATTGCATATACACCAAGGAAATACCAATAAATGGAAAAATGCACTATGTTTTTCCATGTATCATGTTTGAATAAGAATACAGGAGTGCATATTATGCCTAAAATAGAGTTTCCTATCATAGATGGAGAATGGAATCTTGTGCTATAACCTAAATTATTTGTATGAGAGGAGGTTAGAAAGTTTCTGAATCAAGTTATGTGAATATTCAAGGTCAATTTGAGGGGCATAAAAATAGAGGATGCCACTCTAGATATAAAGGATTTTCTAGGAAATAATCCAAACTTGCCATAATGCTAGGAAAATGTGTGTAGATTAAGAGGTACTGAAGGGTTTTTAAAAAATATCCACCCCCCTAAAAAAAACAAAAAATAAATAAAACAAAATTCAAATTCAATGTGTATCCAAAAAAAAAGGTTAAACTTCCAAGATCACCGTATTGTTAAATAGCTTTGGTTAAAATATAAGAGGAGGTTCAAGAGATAAAAATATCTCCCCATTCTTAGGTATATATTTGGTTGAATATTATTATAGGATGTGTTAGTTACAACTTATTTTTATGATGTAGTGGTCTTGGTTATAAATTTTTGTGTATCCTTCACAAATAGGTTGAGAATGCTTAGTTTCAAAAAATTTACTAGATTTTGGAAAAATATCCTTAAATTAAGGGTATGTTGTGTACGCAGGTATAAATTATATTATAGGATGTTTTTCCATAGATTTTTATTTATTCTTATGTTATTATTATTAATTTGTGTTATATTTTGAGTTTTTAGAGTTAGTAAATGGTTAATTTATAAGTTAAGTAGGGTTTCTTGTGGTTTTAAGATAAATGGTGGAGAAAACACTAAAGAATATATATTTTACCATTTTAAATGTTAATGTAAATACATATCTCTATCGTGTAAAAAAAAATTGTATTATAGATGTATTTTTAGGTGGAAACCACAATTGACTGAGTGGAAGCTCCCATTTTTCCTGATATATAACTTATTCAACTTTATATTTATAGTTGTATTTTTGGTTATTTATAACACAACACTATTACTTATTAGATAACTATATTTTATATTTGATAATTGGAATGATGTCTCCATTTATAATGTGGTACTCAATATGAAGGAATATATGCAATAAATATTCACTTTTTATCATGATGCATTTGTAACAATTTACTTGGAACCCTTAAAACTATACAAGAACTAGATGAATAAATTTTTGGACTTGATTCAAATCCATTTTTTTATTATAGTGGACATAATATATTTGAATTTGATCTTAAGGTGGGGCCATAGTGGAAGTTATTTTTCATGTAGTCAACAATAGAACATAAAGCTTTTTAGATATTTGTATAAAAACATAAATTTATATTGTGTGATATGATTTTTAGATTGAGCTTCCTAATTCTTATAAGAGGACTCAAGCCTTCAATTTATTTGTGGCACTATGTTGTTTCCTTGCATCATATTTCATATTCACTAGTAGCTTCAACATAATCCCAAGTATACATGTACATAACATGAAATCCTAACTCCTTTTTTGTGATACCTCACATCAATAGTGGCTATAATGTAACATGCAACATTACAATTATATTACCAAAAGAATAAAAACTAATGATTGAATATGAAATAGTTTATACCAAATCTTATAATAATTTAATCGATGATTCATCTAAATTTGTTTTATATTAATACATTTTTATATTATTTGTATTAAATTAGTGAAATATATATAGACTAATAATTATGTAGACATCATACATATGAACTCTAAAATGTTATACATAAATTTTCTTAATACATCTTTGAAATTATAATTATAATCTTGTGTCCCTTCTCTTCTTTGTTTTTTCACTCATATTAATGCATGTTGATATATATTTTATCCTATTTCATTTAATATATGCTTCTAAAAAACCCCATTTAATCCATTAAGTTAGGTTATCCACCAAGTCTCCTCTTGGGCTTTAGATCAATGATATTAGATAAAACACACTTCATATAATGTCATAGTGGTATCAAAGTTGTATATGAAATCATTATATGGTTTTATGCCCACTCATTTGTGGTATAGTTATATGAATTTAGGGCTCAAAACTTTTGACCTTTCATCATACCTTACTTAATTCCCTTACATGGTAGACAAATCAATTAAAAAGACATTGAATTCATAAATGTTTCAGAAAATAATAGAGCATGATTTACAAATTAAATATAAATAATTTGAGTAATGTCATGAACGTCAACAAGTGAGTATTGCCAATAAAATTTCTCAAATTTTCAATCATATTCACAATCCTTTTGACACATCTCATTCACAAAACAATTTCACTTGTACCAAAACCCTACAAGTGTAAGTCAATCTAGACATCCATATATTTGAAGGAAAAATAAAGGTATATGCCCTACATAAATATCCTAATCTAAGGTTTTTATATTAAATGGAAAATAATTTATCTATCCAAGAAAATATTACATTTTATCTTCTAAAAGTTTATTTATCGGTAAATAAATGGTGAGATGAATATTTCACTATAAGTGAAGCGCATGAAGATGTTAAATTAGACATATTTTTATATACCTATAATTATTTCATTGAAAAATAAAAAAAATCCTATTATCCTATTAAAAAATATGATGATTAATACATCAAATTTTCTCAGTTATTCCAAGTCCACGATCAATTTGTATAGGAATGCATAGACACTTTTAATGCTTTGATTTCAAAATTGAATGTTTAGGAATGTGAAAAAATGATTATTTTAAATTATAGGTAAGCCTTGAGACCATATTTAAAATATTATATGGATTTACTTTATATCTCCTCTATCAAATAATCCTACAAATTTTATTGAAAATTAGAAGTAAAATCTAAATTGAAAACTAAGAAAGAATATTCTAAGTATTAGTACAAATTTTATTGAAAATTAGAAGTAAAATCTAAATTGAAAACTAAGAAAGAATATTCTAAGTATTAGAAGAAACTATTGTCTAAGAATTTTAAATAAAATATCAAATAAAGGAAAGATCCTTTGCACCATTATTAAATAAATAACACACCATAAAATTAATATAATAAGTATTCCAAGATTGATAATTGATGCTCAGTTTATAACTCCAATAATTACTCCAATGAAGAGTGTCATGATAGGAAAACTCTATTTGAATAATTTGAGGTAGTGAGTAAAAACACTACAACAACAAATAAAGAAAAATAAGTCATGGATTTTTAACTTAGAGTAATGGTAAGTACCATAAACCTCACTTCTTCCTCCAACCAACACACACACACACACACACACACACACACACACACACACGTATGTATGTATGTATGTATGTATGTATGTATGTATACATACATACATACATACATACATACATACATACATACATACATATATATATATATATACATACATACATACATACATACATACATACATATATATATATATATACATACATATACATACATATACATACATATACATACATATACATATACATATATACATATATATATATATATATATATATATATATATATATATATATATACATACACACACACACACACACACACACACACACACACACACACACACACACACACACACACACACACACACACACACACACACACACACACACACACACACACACACACACACACACACACACATATACACATACATACATATATACATATATACATACATACATACATACATACATACATACATATAAAAGAAGTAGAAAGATGATTCCATTCTCAAATGTGGAACAATGGTAAAGAAGTACACTTCATCCTTGATAATATAAGTTAAAAGAACATGATTTATATTGAAATAGTTATAAGATTAAAATTTACACTAATTCATCACCCAAAATAATACTCTATTGGGTGGATCAGTCTGGGTTTTGATAAAACCATTAGTTAACAACATCACCTAGTGTATAAAATCAATTATTTTCAATATGTAGTCCTTTTAAACATCATAATATTATAGGTATGTGATGTTATACTTTATCAACCATATATTTACTATTGACATGTAGTATATGAAGAAAATCTTAGAAATTTTTACATAGATGTTGTTGATATGAGAAATCGCACACAAGAAGTAGTTTTTATGCTTTCACTCATTTGCACCAAGAAGTACCAAAAGCTAGTAAGTTTTAGTAATAATTATGTAATATTGATAGTGAGACTTGAATATAATAACATCATTGTGGTACTAACTAATTTATTAGTTCCTAAAACATTAGCAAAAACAAATTAGCTAAACAACATGTGGGAAAATACAAGGATATATTTCAGTCACCTAAAAAAGTGCCTACACACTATATGATAAAGCTTAATATTGAATTTTTCCCAAAAATACTTATACATAATACTTATTTATACTATATATCATGTCTAGAGAATGAAGAGATCACATGGAAAATATATAAAATTATGGATAAAGATCACATCAGGACCAACTCATATCTTTTCAACAAACCAATTATGCTTGTGCCAAAAAAGGATGGCTCATGGAGGTTGTGCATTAATTATAGAGATCTCAAAAATATCATAGTGAAAAAACATTATCCTCTTCTAGGGATTGAAGACCTACTTAGATTTTCAATTCTAAATTCTTCATGAAAATGTTAAATGTGGAGTTCATTTTAACACCCCTAAGGTAAAAATAAAATTTTCAGGATAATTTTAACATGAAACATTTACATTTTACAATGGTGGGATGGATTTTAACCACTTCCCTTTTTTTTGGTATGTTTTTGGGAAGTGGGTATGATTTAAAGGTGTTGAGAGAATCAGGGGATTATGTGGTTGAAACCTCCCTTATTTTGTGCCTTATTTTGTGGGGATATGGTTATCCTTATTGTTATGGTGCATGTTTCAAGTAATTTTGAAAAGTATAAATAGGGGAGAGGGGTAACACATTATTCATTGCATTTTACATTTATTTTTGAGCTCTACTTCTTTTTACAGTAAGTGTGATCAGTTTTGAGGTGTAGCTTTGCATTTCAAGAATTTTGGTGTGAATTCGAGTTGGAGAAAATTATCTCTATGAGATGTTTATTATTTAGAGTTGTGTTTACTCTTGTTTATAATATTATTGAGATCCTCTTGGTGGATGTATCCCAAATTGGGTGAACCACGTTATATTGATGTTATGTGTGTATTTTCTAAGATCTAAATTTTTCTTCCATATGTCTCTATTGCTATGATTCTAAGGAATGATTTTTATGTTGCATATTATTGCATAATTAATTAATTTTAATCACTTATTATTAACAAATGGTATCAGAGATAGAATTAGTGGTTTTGCTAACGTGGTGAATTATAGGGAAATATATTAAGTTGAGTGGGAGTTATGGTAGATAATGATAGATATAGAGTTAAAAAAATCAATGGGTAGAATTTTGGATTGTGGAAGTTGTAGATGAAAGATTAATTGTTTCAAAAGGATCTTCATCTCCCTTTGATGGGGATAATAGGACAACCTTTAAGTATAAATCAGGCAGATTGGAATTTACTCGATATGAAAGCATTGGGAGCCATACATTTGTGTCTTGCATCTTTAGTTGCCTTCAATATTTTAGAGGAGATGACTACATTTAGTCTGATGAAGAAATTAGGGGAGTTATATGAAAAACCCTCTGCCTCTAATAAAATATTTTTGATGAAAAGGTTATTTAATATGGAAATGTCTAAAAATGGTTATGTAGCTAATCATTTAAATGATTTTAATATGGTTGTGAGTATGCTAACTTTTATTGGTATTAAATTTGAAGATGAAGTTAAGGATTTATTGATTTTGTGCTCTTTATCAGATAATTGGGATAGCCTGGTTATGGTTGTGAGTAATGTCATCCCTGCTAAGGGAAGTTTAAAGTTTGAGGATGTTATAGGTGTGATTATTATCAAGGAAATGTGAAGGAAGAGTACTAGGGATCATCTTCAAGAAATTCTTTGATGATGGAGACTAGAGGGAGATAAAAAGATAGAAGTAAAGGAAACTTTGGAAAGTTAAAGGGTCAGAGAAGATCTAAATCTAGAACCGAGGTGGTGTGATGGTACTATGGGAAAAGTGGACACATGAAGAAGGAATGTTGGGAACTTTGGGATAAGAAGACCAAAAATGAGGAGACCAAGGAGGTAAATATGATAATAGGTCATGTTAGTTAGGATGCTTTAATTCTTTCCTTGGATAATGTTTTTGAATCTTGGGTATTAGATTCAGGGGCTTCTTTTCATGCCACCCCACGTAGGCATCATTTTATGGATTATGTTCAAGGAGATTTTGGACATATTTATCTTGGTGATGATGAACCATCTAATATAGTAGGGGAAGGTTATGTTCAGGTGAAGATGCAGAATGGGAACACATGGCTACTAAAGGATGTTATACATGTTTCATATTTAAGGTAAAATTTAATTTTAGTGGGGTAATTGGATAGTGAGGGTTGTTCAATGATGTTTTTAGCAGACTCTTGGAAAGTTACCAAGGGTGCTCTTATGGTTTTGAGAGGTAAGAAAATTATCACTTTGTATTTGACTAGTAGTGTTGATCACTATAATTTAGTTGTTGTAGATGGAGATGCAACTTTGTGGTACTACAGGCTTGGTCATATGAGCCAAAAGGGTATATGGAGATCTTGAAAGACAAGTTGTTAAGATTGAAATAGGTTAATTTGGACTTCTATGATGATTGTGTGTATGAGAAGCATAAGTGAGTTAAGTTCTTAAGGGTTGGACCTACAAAGAAGGAAAATAAGTTAGAGTTGGTTCACTCAGATGTATGGGGGCTAGATCAGGTATCTTCTATTGGTGGTTAAAATTATTATGTTACATTTATTGATGATGTAACTAGGAAATTTTAGGTTTATTAAATTAATAATAAATTTGATGTGTTTGAAACATTCAAGAGATGAAAATATTTAATTGAGAATGAAACATGTCTCAAGTTGAAATGTCTCAGGTTGGATAATAGAGGTGAGTATTGTAGCAAAGCATTTGATGATTATTTTTCATGAAATGGAATTCATAGGCAAGGGATAGTTCTAAGGACACCACAAGAGAATGGATTGTCAGAGAGGATGAACATGATAATCATGGAGCATGCTAGAAACGTGAGGTTACATGCAAGGCTTCCATTAATTTATTGGGCAGAAGTAGTTAACATAACAGTATATCTAATTGAATAGAGGACCTTCAGTGCCTTTAGATGGAGGCATACCTGAGGAAGCTTGGTTTGGTAAGAAAGTTAATTATTATTTTCTTAAGGTCTTTAGATGTGAGGCATTGATTCATTCCCAAGTAGGATAGGACCAAGTTAGAGGCCAAATATGAGAGATGCACCTTTATTGGTTATGGTGAGGATGACTTTAGTTTTTGAGTTTAGAGTCTTAGAGACAAGAAAATATTCTAATCAAGGGATGTTGTCTTTAAATAAAAAACAATGTATATGGATCAGTTGTAAGAATAGGAACAAAAAGAGTACACAAGTGTTGGATGATATTACGAATGGTAAAGTTTCCAAGGAGACAGTTCAGGAACCTCTTATAAAAAGAACCCAAAACTCATGTAGTAAGAAGGTCTCTTAGGGTAAGAAAAGATCTTAAAAATTTTCCCCCATCTTTGAGTTATTTGTTACTTATTGATAGTGGAGAACCAAAATGTTTTGAGGAAGTAATGTAGGCAAATGCTAGGAAGAAGTGGGAGCAAGCCATGGAAGAAGAACATAGTTCTCTCAAGGAGAACCAAACATGGGATTTGGTAAAGCTACCCAAGGGAAAGAGAGAATTGTAGAATAAGTGGGTATATAAATTCAAATAAGAAGATGGAGGAAGGAAAAGGTACAAGGCCTAGTTAGTGGTCAAGGGGTTTGTACAGAAAAAAGGTATTGATTTTGATGAGATTTTTTCTCTTGTTGTTCAAATAACTTATATTAGAACTATGCTTGGTATAGTTGTAGTAGAATATTTGAATTTAGAACAATTAGATGTGAAGATTGCATTATTTTATGGTGATTTGGAGGAGGAATTATATATGGAACAACCACATGGTTATGAGGTTGAAGGAAAGGATAAATTGGTGTGCAAACTAAAAAAGAGCTTGTATGGCCTTAAACAAGTTCCACGATAATGGTATTAAAAGTTTGATAGTTTTACATTGGAACAAGGTTATTCCATGTGTCATTCTAACCATTACATGTATGTCAAGAGATTTGAGGATGGTAATTATATTTTCTTATGCTTGTATGTAGATGACATGTTGGTTGCAGGAAAGAACATGCAATAGATTCAAGTACTCAAGAAGTAGCTTGTTGATTCCTTTTATATAAAGGATATAGGTGTAGTGAAGTAAATCCTTGGTATGAGGATAACTAAAGATAGGAATGAGAAGAAGTTAACCTTATCCTAGGAATATTATGTGAAGAAATTTTTGGAGAGGTTTAGTATGCAGGATGCTAAGCTAGTTGGGACTCATTTGGTAGGCCATTTCAGATTATCAAAGGAGTAGTGTTCCAAGATAAAAGAAGAAAAGATAAATATGTCCAAGGTACCTTACTCATTAGTGGTTAGTATCCTAATTTATGATATGGTCTTTACTAGGCTAGATATTGCCCATACAGTGCGAGTAGTAAGTAGGTACATGAGTAATCTAGGTTATGAGCACTAACAAGTAATGAAATAGATTTTTTAATATTTGCAAGGAACAATGGGTACATCATTATGTTTTAGTGTATTAGACACCACTTTGTGTGGTTATGTGGACTTGGATATGGCCAAGGATGTTGATATTAGGAGGAGTATGATAGGTTATGTATTTACTATTAAGGATACATTGGTTAGTTGGATTTCCCAGATATAGGAGGTTGTGGCTTTATCAACCATAGAGGTTGAGTATGTTGCTACTATAGACGCTAGCAATGAGATGATTTGGTTATAATAGTTACTTAATGAGTTAGGGCATAAGCAAGAAGTTGGGGGTCTACAAAGTGATAGTCAGAGTGTTATACATTTAGCCAAGAAATCTGCTTTCCACTAAAGGACAAAGCATATATAGTAACAATATCATTTCATTAAGATAGATTTGGAGAAAAACATGGAGAAGCTAGAGAAGATACATACAAGACATAATCTTGTAGATATGATGACTAAGGTAGTCACATTAGAGAAGTTGAGGTTATGTTTAGCTTTGGTTAGTCTTTGTGAAGATCATGGACGAGTGTTAAATCTTTTTCAAGGGGAAACAAAATCCAAGTGGGAGATTATTAAATGTGGAGTTCATTTTAACACCCCTAAAGTAAAAATAAAATTACCAAGACAATTTTAACATGAAATATTTACCTTTTACAATGGTGGGATGAATTTTAACCACTTCCCTTTTTTGTGGCACATTTTTGGGAAGTGGGTATGATTTAAAGGTGTTGAGAGAATCGAGGGATTATGTGGTTGAAACCTCCCTTATTTTGTGCCTTTTTTATGGGGATATGGTAAATTTTTCAAGGGATTTTTAAAATTATAAATAGGGGAGAGGGGTAGCACATTATTCATTTCATTTTGCATTTAGTTTTGAGCTCTGCATTCTTTCTGCGGTTAGTGTGATCAATTTTGAGGTGTATCTTTGCATCTCGAGAATTTTGGTGTGAACTTGGGTTGGAGAAAATTATCTCTATGATAGTTTTATTATTTAGAGTTGTTTTTCTTGGTGGACATATCCCACTTTGGGTGAACCACATTATATCAATGTTATGTGTGTATTTTCTTAGATCTAAATTTTTATTCTATATGTCTTTGTTGTTGTGATTCTGAGGAATGATTTTCATGTTGCATATTATTACATAATTAATTAATTTTAATCACTTATTCCTAATATATATATATATATATATATATATATATATATATATATATATATATAAACTTTGGGTATTATCAGATTCCTAATGAAACTACGTACATCTATAAAATAGCCTTCAAGGCAAATGAAACATTAATTGAATGTATTTTTATGTTCATTAACTTAATTAATACAAGTGTGATACTCAGGTGGATGATGAATGACATAATCATAAATTTCATTAATTCATTTGTCATAGTATATCTTGATTACATACAAATATTTATAAAAACATGGGACACACATTTATGCCATATTGAACAAGTATTTCATAATTTACGACAATAAAATATGTATGCTAACATGGATAAATGTTAATTTTACATGCAAGAGATACAATATGCATGATACATTGTAGACACATATTGAATTTAGTTGGAACCATGAAAGTTTCAAGTCATCTAAGAGATGGATTACACCAAATAATTTCATATAAATTCATTAATTCTGAGGATTATAAAATTTCCATATGAGATTTATACTTGGCCCCTTAACTAGGTTATCAAAGGTAGAACTAGATCAATTTTCATCTAGTTAGTTTCACAAAAAAAATCATTTGAAGAAGTAAAATGTAGAATTTGGTATGTGATATTAATTTTATTCTTTAATCTTCAACAAAAATTTGAGATAGAGACTAATGCATCTAATTATGCAATTGAAGCAATCCTCATTCAACATGGTCATCTAGTTGCTTACCATAATGAAATATTCATTTCAAAGTAAGGAACTATCCCACATATGATCACATACTTTTTATCATTGTATAGGGATGTAATTATTAGAAGAATTACATATTAGGAAATGAGATTTTGATCCATATAATAATAATCCACTTTAGTTCTTGTAGACTCAGAACAAGTTACAACAAAAGTAGCATAAAAAATAATCTTATTATCTTTAATAGTTCAATTTGAACATCATTTATAAGAGGGTAAATTAAAACATATAAGTAGATTAATTGATTCAACATATAGTTAAAGAACTCTTTATTAATTTTGACACATGTGGACATGATGTAAACACTTAGTTAGAATTGTATCCATTTAACTTAGACTTTGTAGAAATCTCTCAAAATTTGCTTTGTGATAATTTAGTTCTAGATTTATACTTGATATGTATTCACATATTAACTTGGGAAATTATGTGTACCGAATGAGGAAAATAGACATAATATTATATGAAAAACTCATTTTAGCTAAAGGTTGTAGGTTTTTTAGAGTTGAAAAAAATTGAAGTGTTACAAAGGCACTTCTTTTGGTGACACCTCAAGTCAAATATTTTCAAATACATAAAGTCTTGCACCATATGTGATATTTTAAAATTGGTTAATAATAAGAATGGTATGAATATATATATTATGATTCCAATGATATTATGGGGTAATTTAAGGAAAATGGTGGACAAGAAGGGGCCTACCCGTGGACATGTTTTTATTGAAAATTGAAAAATCTCAACTTCTATAGATTATTTGGGATGACTACAATAAAAATTTGAAGATGGTATAAGAACATGAATTTTATAATTTAGATTCTAGTTTCCAAAACACTCATTATTTTAAAAAAATGGTTAAGTATAAATAGGTCAAACATCTAAAATTTGAAGAACTCTTTTTTAAAGGAAAACACAGTAGAAACTCATTTGTTCGATGTAACATTTTTATATCAAAGTTTAGTATTTTTTGAAACCATTTTGTGGAAACTTAGACAAGATAATCTATTTTGTGACCTATATTTTATTTTAAAAAAATATATTAATTTAAAACTAAATAGATCCTCAAAAATTTAAAAAATGGATACATGGCCATATGACCTCCATAACTACCTTTTAAAAAATGATTTTTTTGAATACGCATAGAATTAGGCCTAGTTTGTGACCATATAATATTTTTCACATTTGGATCAATGAAAAAAAAATTAAAAATATATAGGCATGTGTGTTTATGGCATGTAGTGTCTTAAAAAAATAGAGTTAGAAATCAACATAGATAGAAACCTTAAAATAGTCCAAAAATAAAAATATCTTATATTTGGAAAGAGGAGAGTGTGGTCATTATTATGGTAATAATTTTATGAATTAGCTTATTAAAATTCATAGTGTATTTGGAAATTAAAGTTAAGTTTTATTATTTTATATTAAATATCTTAGATTCGACTATATGTTGATAGGCTCAAGAATCCAAACCATTTTTGAGCCATAAAACTTGATTTTAGAATTCAAACATAGAATAACATGTATGTGCTATAATGCATACATGATATAATGTGTATGTGTTATGTTGACATTGCACACAAAAATAAAAAAAATATATTATACGTGTTTATGTTTATGTTTATATCTACTCACATTCATAACTAGATTTTTATTTTAAAGTGGAGTGTGCCAATATATACTCTACCATAAAAAGGAAATAATTGATAGAACAATGAAATTTTGGCATATTTTCACTCATGAATATAATTTTGACTATATAAAATATGATTTATGGTTCAACTAGGTCCAATTTAATTAAAAATGAATGAGAGAGTCAATTGTTTCAATGGTGGAGGCAATTAAGGTCAATTTGGACCCCTTAAACATAATCGAGACTATATGATGCAATCCAGGAATAAATTAACTTAGATTTCCTAACATATGTAGTGAATGAGTGAATTGGTGAAATTAGTGATGAAATTTGAGTGAAATTAAGCCTCATGAATGTAATTTTGACTATAAAATATGTAATTTGGGGCTCTCAACCCCAATATCATAATAAAATAAACCAAATAGTCCATTGGTTTAATTCAAAGTCAATTGAGACAATTTGAGCCCCTTAAACCTAATTATGACTGTAAAATGTGATTTTGGCCTTAATCAACTCTAATTTCATTATAAAATGAAGCAAATAATTATTTGGTTTAATGTCAAATGGAAGTTTGACATGTATAGGACATGATTTGAGCCTCTATAGACTCTAATGTCATCATGTAATGATTTAGATAGTTAATTAGTTCAGTTATGTAGGTAATTAGGGTCAACATGATCCCCTTGAACCT